>CM019149.1:132793406-132871204 GCA_009733165.1 Naja naja | reverse complement strand
TAGCCAAGAAAACCTTCTCCAGACAGTCTCCAGGAGTCAAAGATCGACTTGAAAGCACATTTGCAAAAACAACATTTAAAAGTTTCAATCCAAAATTGCATAATCCACTCTGTAACACAAACAGCCACACAACCCAAGACTGATCCCCCCCACTCCTGTTTGCTCCCATACTTCATAGCTGCCTCATTTGGAACAGGTTTAATATACAAAAAAGAGACTCAGTTGGAATGGAAAAATTTCCCTTCCAAAGTCCTGCAGACAGTGAGAGAAGAGACTTATTCTCTGTTAGCAAGGAAAAGTGAGACCATGTGAATGGGGTCTCCAACCTTGGCAACTTTAAGCCTGGAGGACTTCAACTCCCAGAATTCCCCAGCTAGCAAGCTGGCTAGGGAATTCTGGGAGTTGAAGTCCGCCAGGCTTAAGATACCAGAACTGATCAGACTACCAACTGTAAACTATCATTATGGAACCAGAAAGAATGAAATGCTTCACAAGGAAAAGAGAAGAAGAGAAACAAGACCAGAGACCATGGTGGTTTCCAAAATATTATTATTATTATTATTTATTTAGACTTGTATGCTAGCCCTACTCGAAGGACTCAGAGGCGCGAACATGGGATATACAATAAAATAATGAATAAAACAAGTCCAAATTACAAGAGTTAAAACAATAAAATTACAAATAAACAAACAAATTAAAACTACCCACCTCAGGGTCAATCCAGGCGACCTGCTGAAACAGCCAGGTCTTCAAGTCTCGGCAGAAGGAGGAGATCAGGGGCCAGCAGAATCCAGGAAGCTGGTTCCACAGGGAGGCGCTCCCACAGAAAGGCCCTAGCTCTGGGAGCCGCCAGCCGACAATGCCTGACCAGCGGGTATTCCCAGAAGGCCTCTTGCGCGATTGGACTGTGATACAGGCAGGAGCGTTCCCAAAATACCCTGCACCCAAGCCATTTAGGGCTTTATAAGTTGTTACTAACACCTTGAAGGAAACCCGAAGGCAACCGGCAACCAATGCAGGTCTCAGGAGGGTGTAACATGGGAGTATTGGGATACCCCATCACAGCCCGTGACGCATTCTGCACCAGCTGCAACCTCAGTAATCTGCAAGGGAAGCCCCATGTAGAGAGCATTGCAGTAGTCGATTCTGGAAGTGACATGAGTGACCGTCAAGGGCATCTCGGTCCAGGTAAGGGCTGGCGAACCAGCCAACCTGGGCAAAAGCCCCCTGGCCACAGCTCCCACCTGCTCCTCCAAACTGAGCTGTGCATCCAGGAGGACGCCCAGATTCCTCGCCCCTATCCACGGGGTAACACCTCCTCCATGACCAAAGATGGCACATCCACTGAACACCGAGATGCCGGTAAGAACAGCCACTCAGTCTTGGCTGGGTTGAGTCTGAGCCTATTACTCCCCATCCAGGCCTGCACCGCCTCCAGGCACCGGGACATCACCGAGAGAGCATCACTGATCTGGTCTGGGGTGGAGATATACAACTGGGTATCATCTGCATATTGATGATACCTCACCCCAAAACCACCAGATCATTCACAGGTACCTCTAACACTTTTCCATGTTGCCACCTTGCTAACATAGCTTAGTTGGCTTTCTTTAATCAATGCAACAATCCCGCTTGCTATGATTTGATTTACTTAGCATGCTATACCTGAATCCATTCAGACTTCCTTCATTATAGAAGGATCCTATAATCAAGAGACAGAACTCATGGAACAGAAGTAAACATTATTTACTTAACAACCCATCTGGTGCTTGCTGAAGGAACAAATAAAGAATTTCCAACCAGGCAGCATATCATCAGTAAGCCAATGATGGCCTGGGACCAAAAAGCAGTAGGGCTCACGCTTGTCACAGGGCAGCACAACAATTTATTATTTGTAAAAATAATCATAAAAATAATAAAGATGGGATAAACACACACCCATTTGAACTTTGATTCAGGTGACACTGAAAACACAGATAACCCTCCAAGTGGCAACTACTCAGATGACTGCAAATCCTTCCATTCCCCACCATTCAGTCAGAACTGAAGAAGCTTCTTGGATCAGAAGCAAAATGTTTTCAAGAAAAAAACCCATGAAATTCTAGTTACCTTTTGGAAAAGAACCTTTGGGTCTGATTGTCCTCCTTATATTCCAGCGAATTAGGAAGGCATCCACCAGAGCCAATTATCTCATTGTTCCGGATTTTAAAAAATGGTTCAGCCCTTTTGTCTATGTAACAGTTCCTACACATTTCTATCAAGTCCACCTTTCTCATTCTCTACACAAAGCAACTCTGGTGTTTCAGGGTAGAAGTTGTTCTGTTCTCATGGGTGAAAGTTGATCTATAATGCTGTTCTACAGAGAGAATATATGGAGCTCATACTGAAAGGTGGAAGAACAATCATATTCTAATACTTCTACAGACTCCGCTTCTGAAGGAGGAGCCTGGACCAGCCCCTGAGGAAGGAACATGCTCAAAAAGAGTCCTACTCCTCTTGCTTCCTTTTTCAAATAGAGTCACTGACCTCTGGTTGCCATTACAGGCTGGTAATGTCAATCTAGTTCAGGGGTCACCAACCTTTCAGACCTCAGGGACCATTAAATTCATAATTTTAAATCCCGCAGACCATTAATATGATCTGCCTAATGACTGGCTGGGTGGGCATGGCTAGGTGGTCATGTGACCGGGTGGGCATGGCCAGATCAATGTCACTCATGTCAAGGGGTGCTTCGCCGGCCTCTATTCACCCCTCCCCTCCCAGCCACTCCTCACCTGCCCGTCTCAGTTCTTTAGGGGCCCAACAGAAAGTAGTTGTTGGAGCTAAGCAGCTGTTGGCAAAACAGCTGGCTCAGTTCAAATTGGATCTGACTGAGGAGGAGGCTCAGCAGAAGCACCTCACTGAGAACTACGAGCATAGGCTTTCCAATCAGAGGGAAGACCTGTGGGAGTGCAAGGCCAGGTACCGGTGCCTGGAGGCAAAGTGGGCTGAGATGGTCAGCCAGTTCCAGGCCATGATGCAGTCCCACTGGAACAAGGCCCTCTGGCTCTTCGCCACCAGCACTTCCTCCAGCCCAAAGCCCCCATCAGGAGGCTAAAGCAGACCCCAAGTCAGAATTTCTGCCCCATTCTGACCTGCACAAAAAGACCCCAAAGGGGGAGACTCCTTGCAGCAACACAAACGTTCATTGCATGTATCCAACTCAGGGGCCGTAGTTTGAGGACCTCGATTTAGTGCAATATAAAAAAATGCAAATAATTTTTCTGCGGACCACCAAAATTTTCTCACGGACCACCAATAGTCCACGGACCACCAGTTGGTAACTGCTGGTCTAGTTGAAGACTTCTTGGGCAGGTAGTTGCTAAGGTGATCAGGAAACACAGTGGCACATATGTAACAAAAACAAGAAGCAGGCTGTGGTCGAATAGCAGAACGATCAGCTGATGGCCTCCTACCCTGTTTATGTGGTTAAGATACCTATGGCTGCTTAGAATCAGTAATGGGAAAACACCTCAGAAAGGGAAAGACATCCCTTTCCTCAGAACATTTTGACCCTAGATGAAGATCCTCTCCTCTTCCCATGAAATAAAAATACAGTGTTATCCAATTAAATAGCTGGCAGATAATTTCCCAAATCTCACTCTAGAGCTAGTCCAAATGGTCTACTGCCCCCAGCATAATGCTTTTCCTTTTCCTTTGTATTATATTGTTATAAATATTTATACATTGCATTCTTTCAATTACAGTGATATTTATATGATGATTAGAGGTTAAGCTATTTAAATAACAGACTGTTAACAAAGTATTAAAATACAGAAAGGAAAGAAGAAACTCTATCAATATTACCTACAATTTAGGGTATCAATATTACAGCATTAAATTATTTGGCTTTTTCATCCAAAGCCAAAAACTGTATTAAAGTAAGAACCACTGAAATTCCAAATCTAAATATCGATTACATGGTAATGGGATTGATTTTAACCTAATTATTTAATATTAAAATCTCCATTGTATTTTTTTAACACTGCTAAAAAGGGGAAAAAAAGATAGATGAAGCAAATTTAACAAAAGTTAAAATACCTAAAAAAAATAAAAAGGAAAAAGAAAATAATAATAAATAGGAAAAAAGGGCTTTGAAAGAATATCTGAAGGACAGTGAAGAAGATGCACTGAAGCTAGTATACCATGTGGGTTTACTTACTACTGGAGAGACCAAACTGTCCTACATGAAGGCCCAAATGAAGAACAGAAAAGAGACATGGGAAGACAAAGAATTACATGACCAGTACATTAAAAAAATAGCAGGCAAAGCAATTTAAAAAAATGGCTAAGAACAAGAAAGTTGAAGAAAGAGACAAGAGGGACTAATTCTGGCTGCAAAAGACTAAGCCTTAAGAACAAATACATACAAAGCCAGAATTGAGAAGACAGCAACAGACAGCAGGTGCCATCGCTGCAAGGAAGCTGAAGAACAGGGAACCATCCATGGTAGTTAGCTGATAGGAGATGGCACAAACAGTGGCATGGTTAAGTCTTGGATATTGTATGGCAAAGGCTTGTCTGTTTTTAATTTTAAAACTAAAGAGCACTTTAGCTTCTTCATTTTCTATTACTTTGTCTGTTTTGTAGTTCCACCAGTTCTTGCTTGCAAACAAATAGTGTTTCTTGCAGATCTTCCATTGTTGCTACGTTGTTATGGGGCGTTGGTCCTACCTGAACGCTTCTTCTCGGGGAGCCGAAGGGAGAATCCAGGATGGGTAGTCTCTAGTCTCCTAGCTCTGCGGACCGAGTTGAAAAACTGAGGACACACCCCCTGGTAACGGTCCCCAGTTCTGAACAGCGTAGAAGCGAAATCAGCTGCTCCGTGTCCTCAAATGATGGTCCACTTGACACTGTGAAAAAAAGGGACACTGCCTCCCCACTCTGACCTGATGGAATACAGGGTGGGACTGGATTCTCCCTTCGGCTCCCCGCGAAGAAGCGTTCAGGTAGGACCAACGCCCCTTCTCCACTGAGCCAAAGGGAGAATCCAGGATGGGACATACCAAAGCTGGCTGATGGCTGTCCTACGGGTGGGAACTGGATTGGTCGGAGGTCCCCACGTCAACATGAACCCGCTGCAGGACTCGCCTGCCAAAGGACGCCTCTGCTGAGGCAAATGAGTCAATTTTGTAATGTCTTATGAATGGGGTCACAGATGACCAAGTTGCAGCTCTACAAATGTCCAAAACCGATGTCTGTGTGGCCCAGGTTGCAGCACTTCTGGTTGAGTGTGCAGTGATTCTCCTGGGTACAGGAAGGCTCTGTAACTCATACGTTTTCGCAATGCAGGCTCTGAGCCAGCGACCCACAGTGGAAGGTGTCACCCTGTGCCCCAAAGTTGATGGCTGGAAGGAAACGAACAGGGACTCAGTCCTTCGAAGGGAAGAGGTCCTTTTAATGTAAATACGGAGAGCCCTCCTAATGTCCAAGGTGTGCCATTTCTTCTCCAGAGCATGGGTAGGTTCTGGACAGAAGTTAGGCAAAATTAACTCCTGGGAATGATGGAACAAGGAGTTCACCTTGGGCAGAAAGGTAAGGTCCAACCTCAGACCCACCCTGTCTGCATGGAATACACACAGATCCTTCCTGATGGATAAGGCCACCAACTCTGAGATACCTGCGATGTAATGGCCACTAAGAATGCCACCTTGCATGTGAGTAGGTGAAGGCTAGCTTTATGCAAGGGTTCAAAAGGGGAAGCCGTTAAGTGTCTTAAGGACCTTAGGCAGATCCCAGGTGGGGTAGTGGTGGACCACTGGTGGCCTCAAATTCGAGGCTCCCTTTAGAAAAGTCTTTACCCTAGGGTGTTGGGCCAGGAAGTAGAGTCTCCGATCATCAAAATCACTGAGGCCAAGGCAGCCACCTGTCTCTTCAAGGTATTGGGGCGAGGCCTCTGTCCAACCCATCCTGCAGAAAATCCAACACCCTGGCAAGGGAAACAACGTGGGGTCCAGTTGGTGACTAGAGCACCAAGTGCAGAAAAACTTCCAGTTGCATTATATATCCTAGTGGTGGAAGGTCTCCTTGCCACCTGGATCGTCTGAATGACCCTACTGGAAAACTTCTCGCTTTAGGGATCCCAGCTCAACCGACGGTCAAGCGAAACCAAGCTGGATCTGGGTGCTCTATGGGGCCTTGGCTGAGGGAGATCCTGTGCAAGGGATTCTCCAGGGTCTGGTGACTGACAGGCCTACCAGGTTGGCAAACCAAGGACGCCTGGGCCAGTGGGCTACCAACAGAACTTCTGCCCTCTCTATCAGGACCTTCCTGATAGCCCCAGGGATCAGGGAAGGGGGAAGGCATACAATAGTCCCTGGGGCCACCTGCATTGGAGCGTTGACTCCTCCTCCCCTGCCGAGAACCGGTGTAAAGAACCTTGGGAGTTGGGAGTTCTCCAGCGATGCAAAAGGTCCAGAACCAGACAGCCGAAGTGTTCCGTCATCTCCTGAAACAGACTGGGATGCAGTCGCCATTCCGACTGATCGACTGTGGCTCTGCTCAACCAGTCTGCTTGCGTTGGACACTCCCGAGATGTGTTCTCCTCTAGGACAACAGGTGTCACTCTGCCCACCTGCACAATTCAGTCGCCTCCTGCATTAGAGATCTGGAGCGGTGCCCCTGTCGGTTTATGTGGGCCTTGGTAGCCACATTGTCCGTGAGGAGAAGAATATGTCTCCCCACCACCTCCTGCCTCAGAGCCCTGAGCCAAGCTGGCTGCCCTGAGCTCTAGCCAATTTATTTTGTGGGCGAGCTCTCTTGAGACCACCTTCCCTGGGTGACCTGGGCCCCAAGTACAGACTGGCATCTGTGGTGACTGTAAGTCTCTGGGGCTCCCTGTACAGGCATCCCTGGGCCATGGTTTGGGCCTGCCACCAAGGGAGAGAACAGAAGAATGGACAAGGGACACGAACTCTCCTTGGGGAATAGCCCTGCCTGCCTCTGAATGGGGCAGGAACCACTGCAGGGTTCGGGAATGGCGGGCCCATGGGACAATCCATGCACGATATCTTGCCTAGAAGCTGGGATAGTAAGATGATAGGTGCCTCTCTGGAAGACAGGATCAATGACGTGATTTCCCGATACTGTCCGGCGTTCCTGTGAGAGAAAAACCTGCCCGGTCAAGGTGTCTATGATAGCCCCCAAATGCAGGAGCTAAGGCTGAGAACTAGGTGGCTTTGTCCAGGTTTATCGAGAACCCGTGTTCTTGAAGAATCAGATCGTTGACATCAGGTCCCTCTCTGCCTGGAGTCGAAGAGGATGCTATCAGGATATTGTCCAAATAGCATTGGATCCTTATGGGTAAGGATCTGAGGTGTGCCGCTATGGCTGCCAGAAGCTTGGTAAATGTCAGTGGGGCTGATGACAGTCCAGCGGGAGAGCCCTACTGAAAATGGCGGCTGCCATAGAGAACCTCAGAAACCGGCGATGGTTGGTGTATGGGCACATGGAGGTAGGCTTCCATCAAGTCTATGAGGTTAAGAAATCTCCTCCATAGTCCCTCTAGAATGGAGTGAAGGGAGTGCATCTTGAACCTTGGTTGGTTAAATGTCTGTTGAGCTTTCAGGTTGAGTATGGCTGCGTCCCAAGGCCTTTGGAATCACAAATAACATTGAGTAAAACCCCTGCCTCTGGTCTGCTGGAACTGGCTGGATGGCCCGGATGTCCAGCAGATGTCAGATTGCAGATTCCATGAGTTGCCTCCTGGATGGGTCCCTGGAGATGGGGCAGCACACAAAGGTTCCTGGGAGGAAAAAGAAACTCCAGAGAGACCTGACCTTAAGGTTGACAGGATCCAAGCATCCCGTGGTCTGTTCCCACCTCTGCCAGAACAGTCCCAGATGGCCCTGGGGATGAGGCTTGGCGTCACTTGCGCTGAAGGGTCTGTTGGAACCCTAAAGGGCCTTCTGCCGTCCTGTCTGGCGTCCTCTGGAGGCAAAGGCCTGTCTATCGGCCTGAGAGGAGGGTCTCTGGAAGAAGGGCCTACTTTGACGGGGAAAGCCTGCCCCAGCTTCCCTGTTTGAAGGAGGGCTTTCAGTAGTAGTGGGGAGACCTGAAATCAAAACCCTCCCCTGGGAGGTAAGACATTTCTCTTGTCCCTGGTTTCCGTCAAGAAAGGATCCAAGGCCTCCCCAAAAGCCTCTCTTCCTTAAGGGAGCCAACGCCAGCTTCCATTTAGTTTTGGCATCCATGTGCCAATTTCTTAACCAGAGGAGCCTATGCTCTGTTATGTTATAGAAGAGGCCATGGCTCTGGAAGAAATTGGCTGAGGGTGGCATCAGCAGTCAATTGGGCCGTGTAATAATCTTATTTAGGTCCTGATGTACCCTGAGGTCCTCAGGAGGAATTCTGCCCTGTAGCTGCCTCAGCCACCTCAAGGAGGCCCGAGTAAAGGAGGCGTTGTCGACACTCTGATGGCCCAGGCGTCCGCTTGATGAGCTCTCCAGAGAGCCATCTCCTCCTACGGTCCTCCGCCTTCAAACGTCCTCTGGCCGGGTGGGACGATGGATGAGGAAGCTAGGGCTACTACTGGGCCATCTACTTTGGTAAGTCAATGATATCCAAAAGGTCCTTGTCCACATTGAATAAGGTAGACTCAGACCCTCTGGGACAGGTGTAGACCCCAGGGACTCCCACTGTTGTTTAATTAGGTTCAAAACATCTGAGGCACTGGTACAGCATCCACCACAGATGCTTTTTCCGTGAACAGGTAGTCTTCCTGCTCCTCTCCCTCTGTGGGAAGGTCCCGAGCTACTGTGTCTTTAGCAAGGTGAGCTGTGCTCTTAGCCTTAGCCAGCAGAGTCTTGAAAAGAGCCGGCTGGAAAAGACCCTTAAAGGGGGACCTGCTACCTCCGACTCTGTGTCCAAAAAATCCCTTTCTGGAAGGAGGTCCCTCTCGGAGCCATAGAACTGGCTTTGCTCTGAAGGAGAAGAAGAGCACTCTCTGAGGTAGATCAGCTGCTCTGAAGAAGCCTGCTCCTGTCCTTGGGGGGGGCCTCTATAAGAGTCCAAATAAGACAGCTGGCGCAACTGGCTGTCCTCTGACTGCAATTCCTGTCTTATTGCCTGGGAGATCCAGGCCTTCATGAAGCATGGCATTTCCTGCATTTGGGTCTCCTCAGGTCGTAAGCCCGCTGCTGTAGGGGTAAAGGTGGCAGAAGGCATAGGTCTGGCTCCACTGGAGACTTGGCTGGTAGGTGCCGCCATCAGGATCCCCTGAGGTGGCCCAGAAAAATTGAGAGGTCTCTGCTCTGATTTGCAGGTCTCCTGCAAGCCTTGAGTACTTGAGCCCCGAGACCAGGTAGCCAAACACTGCCTATCTGCCAGTTGGCCTGGCTGCCTGTCATCCTGTGAGGGGGAGGGAGTGGCCCTGATTTCTGCTATCCTGGAGTCCCTCACTGCCTTGTCAAATTGTTTATCCATGGCCTTTTGCCTATGCCTGTCCTGCCTGTCCTCAGCCCTAGAAGGTCTTTTGGAGCTAGAGCCCTAGCCTAATCCTAGCCGCAGCCTCCAGACCAGCAGATCTGGGTTTAGGGGATGCTTTTGCAGCTTTCTCCCTACCCTGCTGAGGAACTGATAATTCCTGGTCAGCTCCTCTGGTGGCCATTTTGAGCCCACCAAAAATAACTGACACTCTGACAGTGGATAAAAGGGAAAAATTGGCTAAAAAGGGAGAAAAAGGCTGTCTGCTGCAAAAAAACAGTAGCTGTCCACCACTTCAGGAGGCTAGTGCGACCCAAAGTGGTGAGCTCAGTCCAGGTCCGTTCAAGTCAAATGGAGAGTCAGATAAAAAAGGGGAAAAATGGCTGACTCTTTGACTTGCAGCAAGCCCTGACAGATCAGAGGCTTGCAATCCTAGGACTGGCTGCACCGTAATTATCTGGCAGTCTTAAGTGTCTGTAGCTGCCGGTGCTCTGGGGACTGGGAGGGGTGGGAATCAATCCCGATGGCCAGAACCCCCCAAGGGACAATCCTGGAGGGAACCTGCAAGAATGTCCCCAATCCTTCGATGTAGCTGGCTGCCAAAAGGAAATAGCACTTAGCGGCAGTTGCGGCTCTTCCCAGGCAAGAGAAAGTGAATCGGGAGAAGGCGAGTTGGAAAGACGCCTCTCCACCCCCCCAGCCCGGGCCACACAGGCTCTAGGGACCCCAAAATCAGGTTTTAGACAAAAAGGGAAAAACCAGTCCACCAGCAAGTAAAGTTAAAAAGAAAAAATAATCGGCAAAAAAACACGCCCGGAAAAGAGGGCGCAAAAAATGAAAGTGCTAACCGGCAAGCCGGCTAGCTGTCAAACCTGCCCAAACCGCTGAGCCAAAGGTTTAATCCAGGGGAAAATCTTTCTTCTATGATCCTAACAATTCAGAGCCTTCAAAAGTAGGTCTGAACACGCTGAGACCGAGTGAAGAACTGGGGACCGTTACCAGGGGGGGTGTCCTCAGTTTTTCAACTCGGTCTGCAGAGCTAGGAGACTAGAGACTACCCATCCTGGATTCTCCCTTCGGCTCAGTGGAGAAGCTGCTGTTCATAGTCAGTCTGTTCCATCTTCCTGTAGCAGCTAACTAGCTGGCCACTATTTTTCAGCTTCTTTGCAGAGGTAGCATTTGCTGTCCGTTGCTGCCTTCTCAATTCTGCTTTTATGCATTTATTCTCAAGGCTTGGTCTTGTGCAGCCAGAATTGCCCTTTTGTCTCTTTCTTCAAATTTCCTATTTTTAGCTATTCCCAGGCTTGTTATATGCTTTGCCTGCTAGTTTTTGTTTTATATATATATGTATGTATGTATGTATGTATGTATGTATGTATGTATGTATATGTATGTATATTTTCGTAGATTTTCACGGGTAAAGGTATGTAGGTCTTGGTGTATTCGGGTCTTGTCCCGTGTAAGATTCAATCTTACACGGGACAAGACCCGAATACACCAAGACATACATACCTACATACATACATACATTTATATGCCTTCTCTGAAGACTCAGGTGCTTACAATTTTGGGATACAACCCAATGCGCTCAGCAATAGCCTTCATTCCATTGTATATGCCTGCTTATTACTAAGCGGCATTTTACAAAGTCAGCTTATTGCCCAACAATCTTGGGTCCTCAATTTACCTACCCTAAGAGGATGGAAGGCTGAGTCAACCTTGAGCCTGGTGGGATTCGAGCCTGCAGTAATTGCAAGCAGCTGGAACTTAAGTGCTAGGCATTTAACAGCCTGCACCACCAAGGCCACTATTTAAATGGCCATGTAATATTTTGCTTTGTCTATCTCTTTTCTATTCTTCATCTGGTCTTTTTACATGAGTTTGGCTTCTCCAGTACTCAGTAGGCCTTCATGATATACTAGCTCCAGTGCATTTTCATCACTGTCCTTCAGATATTCTTCCAGTGTCCTTCTTGAATTAACTCATATACTTGCAAATATTCCATGCTCACCTATGATAAATTGAAAAGCAGAGTATGTCAATGTTGTCACTGTGTGGATGATGGGTATTATTCATGGTCAATATTTTTCTGATCTTCATACAAAGGGTTTTCGTTTCACTGGAGTCCTGTTGATTATTCCAGCTGTGTATGTAATGACTGGAATTACCCAGGTCCTAATTGCCTTGATGATATTTTCTCCACTGACTTTGGACTTCTTCTTCTTCTCTCATGATGTGCTAACTTCTAATCTTCTACTTGATTTCAATGTGATTGATGTTGTCAGCTTGAAGGATGCCCAGATATTTGTAGTGATATTCTTCATTTAGGCTCTTGATGTAATTTCCATAGGACACCTCAATCCTTTCACTTTTCACTATTTTACCATGTTGATGGTAAGGATGGCACATTGGTCCTATCCAACCTCCATATTCACTATGTACTGTATGTATATAGACAATGCTGAGCAGTGATTCTATTTTAGGTGTTTTTTCATGCAGCTTCAGATCATCCATCTAAAGGAGATAAGATAGCCTGGCAAGTGTTTTTGATGTCTGATAACCATGGCCTGACTTGTTCAGTATTGTTGACAGAGGAATCAATGGAATTACAACAGTGGCAGTGACAGTGAGTCGCCTTGAAAAATTCCTCTCTTCATATTAACCTTTCCCAGTTTATCACCATTGACAACAACTTGGTCTTCTGTTGTGCCCTTGATCTTTACACAAAACATCTGTTGTTTCTATTGAGTCTTATTATTTCTAGGCACTTGACTATCCAATGATATGGAAGGGAGTTGAATGCCTTCTTGTAACCAATCCAAGCTACATTCATGTTAATCTTCCTTCTCTTACAGTTTTCTAAACTCTTGTCAATTAAAAACTGATCATTTGTTCTTCTACTATTTGGGCAGTTTTCTTTCTACATATGTGGAAAGAACTTATTTTTACTACATACTGTTGGATTTTATCACATACAATAGCAGGTAGCAATGTATGAACAATTATTATTTTAAATTTTCTGGCCATCCAAGTCCAATGGGAATAATAATATTCTGTCACTTCATTCTATACCAGACTTTCCTAGATTATTGGAACTGATTTGTTTGGTGAAATAATTTGTATATTGTTCTCCTTCCCAATGGAACCAAGAATATACAAGCAAATATAATAATAAATTAATCTTCAATTTCAAAAACCCAATAAAGGAACCTCTGATAAGGGATTCTATTATAAATTAAAACACTAAAAATAATAAAAGGGCACTTTGTGACTCCAGTTCCCAGGAATTATGGCCTCCAGTGGTTTCAACACATCTGCAGGTGTCAAGACTGGCAAATGCTGCCTTATCCTATGATTTTTATTGCCATATAAATCTCTGGGTGTTGCCTTTCTTTTCCTAGGTTTACTTCCACCCAGCTCCTCAATCAATGGCCTTGAGACTTGCAATTACAGCTTCAAGCCATTTTCTGCCCATTTCAAATATATTAGCTCAAGCAGGAGGAAGCCAAGACAGGAGATGATTCTAAAATTTAAAACAGGCCAAAGGTCAGTCATGAGTAGAGAGGAAGCAGTTTTTGTTTTTTAACAAGTTGTAACAAGAAGGAAAGCTGCCCCTTTGCCATCTCAGCAAGGAAATCCCTGGCTATTGGAGAGGTTTTGTTCAACCCTGGTCTCTACACTGTCTGAATTATTCTGCCAAATGAAAATTTAAGGGCAATAAAAGGAAAACATTCTTCATAGATGTTGGCCAGAGGATAGGGAAGGTTCAAGCAATTAACTTTCAGCTATTTTAAGAGTGTGCCATCTCAATTCTCAATTAAGTATGTTTATTGGAAAGCTACTTGTAACACTAGAAGTGGGAACAAATGCCAGCCAATCTCCATATTCCACAGGAGTGTGTTCACCTCCTCCCAACTGACCCAGATCTGGGTCTATCTTAGGCATAAGCTCACTGAGTGACTCCGATCAAATGCTTCTCATTCTCTGCAAGCCAAACCATTCTCTTCAAATTAATCTTCCCCAGTTTGTTACCACTGACGTTGGTCTTCCATTGCTTCATTGACCTTTCATTGCATCATTGACCTTTGCACAAAGTGTCCGATATTTCTACTGACTCCTTTATTTCTAGGCACCTGATTATCCAATGATATGATAGGGAGTTGAATGCCTTCTTGCAATCAATCCAAGTTACGTTCATGTTAGTCTTTCTTCTCTTACTGTTTTCTAAAATCATCTTGCCAATTAGGAGCTGATCATTTGTTTCTCTGCTGTTTGAGGGGAGACTAAGAAAAAGGGTACTTACCTGAGGCCGTTCTCTCTGAGCTGTGTAGAGCATCCAGAAGTGGGAGGTGCTCAGACTCCTGCTATGTAGGCTGGGCTAAATTAAATTAGTAGGGCGCCTCCTCCTCCTCGATGCTCCTCCTCGTCCCCAGTTTCCAGCGACGAAGCACAGAACAAGTACCCCGTCTAACTATGTACAACTCAAAAACAAACAGATAAACAAGCAGCTGGCGGAACACTGCCACCCCCAAAACAGGCGGATACAGGGAGGGGCTGGATGCTCTACACAGCTCAGAGAGAAGGCGTCTCAGGTAAGTACCAGCGCCCTTTCTCCTATGAGCTGTTCGCATCCAGAAGTGGGACATGCCAAAGCTAGGAAGGCCCGTTGGGAGGGAATCCGTCTGACAGACAGCTCACCTAATCCTTGAGAACCCGCTGTAGCACCCTCCTGCCAAGCGAAGCCTCCGAGAGCAAAAACATCAATCCTATAGTTCCTAATAAAGGGAGAGGGAGAGGCCCACGTAGCAGCCCTACAGATCTCCTCGATGGAGGCTTGGGTGGCCCAAGTGGCCGCACTCGTGTGGAGTGGGCAGTGATGCCCAGAGGAACCGTGCCGACCGGGCCTCATACGCCCAATAGAAGCCCGTAGCCACCGGCCAATGGTAGAGGAGGACACCTTCTGACCCAAACTACCGGAAGAAACGAAACAAACAGGGCCTCCGATTTCGGAAAGGAGCTGTGCGCAATGTAGATCCGTAAAGCCGCCTAACGTCTAGGTGGTGCCACTGCCGTTCGAGCGGTGAGATGGAGCAGCGCAAAATTAGGGAGGACCAACTCCTGAGCCCTGTGAAAAGCGAATTGACCTTTGGCAGGAATGTCGGGTCCAGGCGGAGGACCACCCTGTCCTCATGAAACACACAGAGGTCCTTCCTGACGGAAAGGGCAGCGATTTCAGAAATCCTCCTAGCAGAAGTAATAGCCACCAAGAAAACCACCTTATCGTCAGCAGTTGGGTACTGATCGACCGCGGCTCGAAGGCACCTTCGTGAGGCGTCTAAAACGATGTTAAGATCCCAAGTAGGAAACCTATGAATAGTCGGAGGCCGCGGCACCCTTGAGAAACTACGCACCCTTGGATGACCGGAGATAGATTTGCAGTCGGACCAGGAAACACGGGCGCCAGTGCCGCCACCTGCCTCCGGCGTATTAGGCGATAGGCCCTTATCCAGACCCGACTGAAGGAACTCCAATAGCTGGGCCACGAGGGGATGAAGGGTCAACCTGCCCCTTAGAACACCAGCGGCAAAAACTGGACCAGGTGGCATTGTAAATCCTATTAGTAGACGGCCTTCTGCCGCCTGGATGGTCTCGATCACCCTAGAAGACATCTGCTCTTCCCTTAAGCGCTGCCGCTCAACCTCCAGGCGGTCAGGTTGAGCCATTGGGGCTCTGGATGCAAGACCGGACCCTGGGAGAGCACGACCCTTGGCGGAGGAATCCGCCGGTTCCGTCACGGACAGCTGTTGCAAATCCATGAACCAAGTCCGCCTCGGCCAGAAAGGAGCCACCAGTATGACTTCTGCTCTCTCCTCCAGAACCCTCCGAATCAGGCTGGGTATGACCGGTAGAGGAGGGAAAGCGTGAGAGAGACCGTGGGGCCAAGGGCAGCGGCGCATTCGTGTCCTCTGCTCCCTGAGGCGGATACCGGAAAAGAACCGTGGAAGGTGAGAGTTGAGGCGTGGCGAAAAGGTCGAGGACCGGAAGTCGAACCTCTCGGCGATCTCCTGAAAAATCGAGGGTGAAGACGCCACTCCGGCGGGTCGATCGTGGCCCTGCTGAGCCAATCCGCCGCGTTTGAGGCGCCCGATATGTGCTCCGCCCTGATGGAGACCAGGTGTAACTTCGGACCAATGGAAAAGCCTCTCCGTCTCTCATCAGTGATTTGGAATCGTGCCCCTTGTTTGTTTATGTGGGCCTTCACTGTCACATTGTCCGTGAGGATCAACGCGTCGAGATGTCAGCTTGGACTGAAAACCCGGAGTGCGAGAGATACCGCCCTCAACTCCAACCAATTTATGTCGTGAGCCCGTTCCAGGCTGGACCATCGACCTTGGTTTGAATGAGAGAAAATGGGCCCCCAGCCGCTCAGGCTGGCGTCGGTCGTGATGGTTAACCGTCTTGGCTCCCTGGCGGACATCCTCGAAGAAGTGCGGGAGGACCACCAACTGAGAGACCTCAGAACGCTGACGGTAACAAAACCGAAGGTTGGATCCGTCGCGTCCTGCCCGTTGAAAAGGTAGAAGGAACCACTGGAGAGGCCTGGTATGAAAGCGAGCCCAAGGGACAATATGTATGCAGGATATCATCTTACCCAACAATTGCGATAATACCGACAAAGGAACCCTCTTAAGTGTTCTAACCACCCCTATCAACTTAGTGATGCTGTCCCGTCGAGCGGAGAAAGGAACACCTTCTCGAGCCGTGTCAATAACCGCCCCAAGTGGGCGATCCTATAAGCGGAGTCAAATGGCTCTTGTCCCAGTTCACAGAGAAACCGTGCTGTTGGAGGGAATCAATGGTAACCCGTGTCTGACACAGACTGAGAAATGGGCGACGATAAAATCAAAATGTCGTCCAGGTAACAATGTAGCCTGATGGATTTCGCCCTAAGGGAGGCGGCAAGAGCAAAACTTTAGTAAACGTCCTAGGGGCGAAGCCAACCCAAAGGGCAATGCGACATACTCGAAGTGTTGATCAGCATAACAGAAGCGGAGGAACTTGCTGTGGGAAGGCGAATAGGAATATGTAAATATGCTTCAGTCAGATCAATGGAGGTGAGAACATCGTTCTTCCTAATACACATGAGGATGGATTGAAGGGTAGACATCTTGAACCTCGGTAGACTAAGGAACGATTTAGGCTTTAGGTCCAAGATAGCTCTCCAACCCCGAGCTCTTGGGTACCAAAAAGGTGGGAGTAGAACCCCGGCCTCTCTGATCCGGGGAACTGGTTGAATAGCCTTGATGGCCAGGAGGTGGGAAATGGCCTCCCTCATGAGAGCCCTCTTCTGAGGATTCCTAGAAGGAGGACTGGACATGAAGAACTCGGGGTGGAAAAAATTCTAGCGCCAACCCAAGGCTGACAGTGTCCCTAACCCAGGCATCAGAGGTTGAGTCAGACCACTTGTCCAAAATAACTTCAACCTGCCTCCTATGGGAAGGACCTCGTTAGCCCTATTTGGACCTCTGGAAGGGCCTGGTGCCCCTCCCTGTACTGTCTCCTGGGCTGACCCCCTCGCCCTCTGTGGGAAAAGTCCGGCCTGTCGGACTGGCTAACCTGACTCTGGAAAGGGGCCTGTGGTATCTCGGGTATAGGACCCTTGGGCAGGGGTTGAAAGGAACTCCTCTGAAAGGACTGGTGAAAGCGGAATCCGACCTCCTATAAAGGGAAGGAAGAATTTTCTTCTTATTTTTAGTTTCTATCAGGAGGGGCTCTAAGGCGCCGAATAATTTGTTGCTGGAGATGGGGGCAGAAGCAAGCTTCCATTTATGTTTAGAATCCGCTTGCCAGTGGCAGCCAAAGCAGTCTCTAGCCGATATCTGAGAGGCAATGGCTCTCGAGGAGAATTTGACCACATTGTAAGTGGCGCGGTAAACTTCGGCGGCAGCGTGATCTTAGCTATATCTTGATGGGCACGAATGTTGGAAGGGGAATAGTTTCCTCCAGGTGGCGAGCCACCTAAGCGAAGCGGGTAAAAAGGAGGCCGCAGTAGCCGCCCTAATCGCCCATCGTCGGAGACATGAGCCCGGCGTAAGGCCAATTCTGCTCTTTTCTCCTCGGGCTTGAGGACCTCTTCCGCCTCCCGGGGATGGCCGTTGAAGAGACCAAGGCCACTATCGGTTCGTCTACCTGGGAGTATTCAATGAAGCGGAGAACCCGGGGCCATGTTATACAGCCTCCTGTCATAACCGGAAGGGGCAGGATAAGATGCTGAGGACCATTGTTTGTCCAACAATTCCTCAAATATGTGCGGACGGAATCACCTCAGTTTCAGTGGGTGGATGAGAGAAAAACAAATCCCCTGTTTCTGTTGGGCCCCGAAGGTTGTGGGTGGGGACTCATCCAGGCGGCCGTTTTCCTAGCCTTGAACAGGAGGGACTTGAGTAGAGGGGTGAAAAAGACCCGTGAAGACCGGTTGGTCGGTGAGGCCCTCGTCCTCAGACATACCCGTTCAAGGGTCCGCCTCCTGCTGTGGGGACTCCCCTGCTCTAACCAATCATCTGGGTTCAGACACTCCCTGCTCGGGAAGTTCTGACACAAGGGAAGGAGGGTCCTCAGGTAGAGATTCTGGTTGGTCAATAACACTTACGGATCGCCCAGAAGCTGAGGCGTAGTCAGGGAAGGACTGTTGGCTATGATGTCGTGAGCGCGTAAACCCGACGATATACCCTTTGCAATGGCCAACTCCATCCACTTCCTCATTTTGCGGGACTTCCGCCATCACATCCTCCTCCTCCTCTTCCTCCCGTAAGCCTGCAGCGGTAGGCGTGAAGGTAGCTTCAGGTGTTCTGCGAGGAGGTGGAACCTGCGATATATCTCGTGGAGAGGAATCACGCCTAGAGCGGATTGAGAGATCCAGAACCGGGGCCCCTGGGCTAGAAGGCCTGGCGGAGTCACGGGCACTGAAGGAACCGATCGTTCAACTTCTCTAGTTAAACTACGAACCTGTTTTCAAGGGCCTGATGCCTTCTGAGAGCATCCTTCTCAGCTGCCTTTGAAGGCCTACCTGGGTCAGTTGATCTCTCCGGGGTCTTGTAGAGGAAGATCTGCCACCCTGACCACTGGCCATGATGATACTATGTAACAGTGAATGGGCCTCAGGCCGCAGATCCAGAGAAAAATAACCTTGGAGGAAAAACTTATCCTGGCCCCAGTAAGGGAAACCGAAAGGATAACAATTAAATCTCAATACAGAGTCAGACAATATAAATTGAGACAGGGGACAGCTGCAAAGGCCCCAGTAAGGGAAACCTGATTCTGAGGAGGAAAAAGAACCTGTAGGTTGGTCCTGGCCCCAGCAAGGGAAACCCCTGGACAGAGAGATCCACAATAAAAGAAAAAACCTCCTCTCTTTTTTTTTTTTTTTTTAAATTATTATTATTATTATCCATACGTGCCAATCCCTTTTTCTTTAATCCTTTTTTTTTTTTTTTTTTAAATAATATATATATATTTATTCAAAAATCCAAAGGGCAAAGGAGGCCAGTCCCAAACCGGAAACCTGAAAGCCAAACCAACTCGCAGTATAGACAGGGGAATATCGTTCCCCACAGTCCCAGCAAGGGAAACCGGATGGATGATCAGAAACCGCTGCCAGCGGTTCAAAATGGCGCCTTTCGAAGGAGAAAACGAAACAAGCAGAAGTCTGCCCAGCGCAAGCCAGAGGGGAAGAAGCAGCCAAAACAAACACCAGGAAAAACAAACAGAAATACAGGAAAAACTCCTCCTAGCGTTCCCGGACCTCGCCCGAGGAACCGCAAGCCGACAACAAACCGCCGATCAAAGATCGGAAAGATAAGCTCACGGCAGCTGCCGCTAGCAGAGGCTGAAACAATGAAAAGACAGAGAAAGGGGAGGAAAAAGCCCCCAACCCACAAGAAGACCAAGTTTCCCTCCTAGGAGGAAAGACAAACCTGAAACAACTAAGCTCTCCTGCCTGAGAAGAAAAAGTCCCGTTCCGCCAGCTGAAGGAAAAACCCAGCTATCTGAACAGAGGCTGAGCTGAAACTGGGGACGCAGGAGGAGCATCGAGGAGGAGGAGGCGCGTCCTACTAATTTAATTTAGCCCAGCCTACATAGCAGGAGTCTGAGCACCTCCCACTTCTGGATGCTCGGAACAGCTCATAGGAGAAGTGATGTATTTACCTTTTATTAGATAGATGTACAGTACAGCCTGCCTTCCCTCTAGGAATTCAAGGCACCTACACCACACTCCCTCTTCTTGTTCCCAGAGAGTTTTGTTGAGCTAAGATAATGACTGGCCCAAAATCACTTACTCTCTGTCTGATGGTAGGTTCTACAAGTTCAAAACCTTCACTGCTACATCTCCCTGGTGCACACAGCAGTGACCACATCAGAAGTTGTTACAAAATCATAAGATGAGCTTTTATGAAGCTTATGAGATGAGCTTCAAATGTCACATCATGTAAACTATAAAATAACTTCAGTGTTTTGAAACATGGTAGGAACTTTGAGCTGTCAGAATGACATTTGGCTCTCATTTTTCAGTCCATGGATATTTCTTGGTGGGTGTCTTAAACAAAACTGAGATAACCTATTAATTTTATGTTTAGACACAATCAAGCCATAGTTTGAGCTATACAGATTCCATATAAGCCAGGAGCAAACCAGTGAGGTTTGGTAGGCAATATTTAGAAACAAGGTGACAAATAAGACATACTGTCAATACTTTTCATACAGAACAAAGTTTGCAAAATTAGAAATTGTTAGTGCTTAAGATGCCACAATACTCTCTGTTTCTGCTGCACAAGACAACCATGATTACTCTTCTGAAGGCATATTCAAAAATAGAAATACAAAATTAAATATTTGAAGTAATTTCTTGGAAACCGTTGCTTAAACAAGGAATAAAAATATTAGAAAAATCGGAGAAAAAGAGTTGTGGTTTCACGCAGTACAGCCAATCAAACATTGATTACAGTCCAACTTCGGAAATTGTCCAAAGAGATCTAATATAATTGTTTTAAAATTATAAAGCAGATACATATTTCCTGACAGCATTTTCCTCCCTTGCCTCTCGTTTAACACACACATTCCCAGCAACGCCATGATGCTGTTTTTTTCTTACAGAAAATTATTTAGCATATCTGTACAGCCACCATCCTCACATGAAAGTAACTCTTTATCTGCTTTACGTTCATACTAGGCAGGACGACTTAGCAACGGTAAATGACACCAACTTCATGACTTACTTGGACTACAGTACTCTAACATGCCCCTCATAAGGCTGCCTTTGAAAACCACCCAGGAGCTTCCATTTGTACTGGGTGCAGCCTAGTTGTGTGACAGACAATGTCATGAGGTCAATACACCAGAGCTGCAAGTTGAGTTTCTGCTGCTGCTGGGTGCAGTTCAAAGCCCTGGTAGCAATTTATAAAATGGTTTACATTTGCTTTCAGGACTGTATTCTCCAACCAGAATCAATTCAATTTTATTCCATGTAACCTGGGTGAAACTGCTGCTGGTTCTCTATGTCTGGAAGGTGAAGTGATCTGGGTCGTCTAGGCATTTTTCTCCAGTATTTGTGCCCAACCTATGCAACAGCCCCCCTTTGCAAATTACTGTAGACTTCCATCCATGTGGCTATCCTTCTGGAAGCATTTAAAGATGGAACTCTCTTGGAGATCTTATGACAGGAGTTATTTCTGGACTGGCTTATTATAAACTTATGTTAATACTATGTTCTTTGGAATGTTTGTTATTTATATCTTGTTAGCTTTAATCTGATTTTTTCCCATGGACATTTCAGTCATAATGTTGTGAACTTGTACTATGTGCTCAACTGTTAACTGCCAAGAGTAAATGTCAACCCTTAAACTGCAGAACATAATCAAAGGCGAGATCCACGTGGGACCTTTCTAAAATGAGCTTCAGTGCCAGCAATTAGGATTAGAGTAAGAAAAATGTGAACACTGAAGCAGCACGGCTGAGCCTTGCTAGGATCTCCAAAACAACAGATGTCTTGAAGAGCAGCCTTAGTTCCTTGTCGCTTCCTTTATTCTATGCCTCTATGGCTCCTATCCAGCCCCAGTACAACTGGGTCAGTTAAGAAATTAAGAGGCGTGGGGCAATGCAAGCCCAAGTCCTCTGTCTTTGCAGGTCTCCAAGACAGCTGTCCCCACTTCCTTCACTATTGGTTCCTCTGCCCCCCCACCCCCCCACCCCCGGTGCCAAGGAATCATGTAGAAGACCTCAATCTTTCTGGTTATTTATTAGATTTTTTTTATCCCACCTTTATTACTTTGTAAGTAACCCAAAGTGGTGAACATACGTAACAGTCCTTCCTCCTCCTATTTTCTCCACAACAAGCACCCTGTGAGGTGGTCTGATAATTGATACCTGTCTCAATTGTTTGCATGAATGTGGGAACAGGCAGGAAATAAATACCTGCAAGGTACCAATTTTTAAGTGACCTATGCAGAGAAGAGACACAGAGATAATAAAGGGCTCGGAGGCTAAATCATATGATGAATGGCTAAGGGAACTAGGTATATTTAGCCTAACAAAAAGAAGGCTCAGAGGAGACCTTAAAGCTGTCTTCCAATACTTGAAGGGCTGTTACAGGGAAAAGGGTGTTGATTTATTCTCCATAGCATCTGAGGACAGGAGAAGAAGCCACAGGAAGAAGCTCATCAGAGAGGGATCCAACCTGGAAATAAGGAGGAATTTCCTAACAGTGGGAATGATTAATCAATGGAAAAGGTTGCCTCCTAGAGTTGAAGGTGCTTCATCACTGGAGATTTTGAAGAAAATACTGGACAGCCAAGGAATCCTGCTTTGGGCAGGGAGTTGGACTATAAGTTGGAAGGTCCCTTCCAGCCTTTTGATACTATGAGTTAAATTTATAATTTTTGAAACCAGTTTTATATACCAACGTAATTCAAGAATGCTCCTCATGATTTACCCCGACAATAAATATTAAACTAAACAAGCACCCACTGGTGCCAGCTTAAATACCAACAAATACAGTTACATATTAAAAATAACGTAGAACCATATTGTTTTCAGGGACTTTTCTTTCGACAGCTTAAGATGACGTCAACAAAAAATAATATAAATCGAAGAGTCTCTGTCTTATGAGGAATAACATTAGAGGTATTGATAGCATAATGCAGGGGTGTCAAACTTGCGGCCCGTGGGCCGGATGCATCACACGCTGGCCACGCCCACGCCCGGTTTAGCGAAGTGGGAAAAGAATCACAATATGTCATATGATGATGTCGCGATGACATGAGTTTGACACCCATGCCATATTAATTGTTGCAGCTGGATCATATTTACATGCTTACAACCCAATCCTGTTAATTGGAATTAAACGGACCAAAAATACAAAAGTTACTCTTCAATGCATTACTCATGAGAAGCCAAGTGGTTTAAAGTTTGCAGCATTTTGAGCATTGTCACATTGCACTTTGAAGGGGAAATGGTGCTGAGACAGAGTCTCCAGTTTGCCCCATCAAAGTCTTTCTCTGCCCAGAGCAAAGCCCCCGGACAGCAATTGTTTGCACAAAACTTTTAAAAATATCACAGGCAGCAGCAACTTTAGAAGAAGTGGTGTAGGAAGTGAACTCAAGGGGATTAGTCATCCTTGTATTGGTCAGCTGCTCTCAGAAGCAACTCCCTGCCCTGTCTCTATCGCCATCAAGGGCCTCTTTGTCACACATGCTTCATCTATGAAATTCGTCCTGATAATTGGGTAGCTGCAAGACTGGCTGGTTGAAGGAGCTTTCTTCCTTCTCTTAAGGGACCAGGAATTGGCTGGGGGAGACTTTCAAGTCCCAGTGTAGTTAATTTTAGTGGTGGTATGTGATAGCATTCCAGCACACCTTCCTCTTGTCTACGTGTTCCTGCATCGAACCATGAATGCACATATTTTTGAATACTATAAAGCAAAACTTGCAGGGCCCCCCTTACATGCTGTATCACACAATGAAAACAAGGACAGAGAAAAAAGAAAGACTTCACAAATATAATTATCTGGAGCTAGAAAGAAGACCAAAGTAACTATGTTCTTTTAATGATCTATTTTAATAAGGACATTTTACTAGATTAAATACAGTATAATTGTCTTAGCTAATATTGAAAGCTAAGAAGAGTCAGAACTGGGTGGGAGATGTAGCCTACACTGGGAAATTGGGAAAAAGCAAGCAAGCAAGCAAGCAAGCAAGCAAGCAAGCATGCATGCATGCATGCATGCATGCATCCTGGAAGATGCCAGTGGTAAATCACTTCTACACTGCAGCCAGGAAAAGTACATAGACATGTCCATGAAATGAGCATGAGTCAAGCTCCACTCAAAGGAGACTTACTTAACTTTTCTAAAATGGTGAGGATTGGATTTTCCATACCATCCTCACAAATAAATGTAATTACTTGCTAGCTAATTGGCTTCAGTTCATTGACTGGCATTCAAAATCTACCTCCTGTGGACAGAACAGCTTCTTCCAGCTATGGAAAACTTTAATTCCATGGAAGCTCATCTGGTGGTAGAAAGGGGAATGGAAACTATCTTACCAACTCTTTTGATGTGGAGGATTGAGAGATGAACCTGGTATGCAAAAGCAAAACCAGGAAAGACTACGCTGCTCAGGGCTTACACTTCTTGATGGAAGGGAACCTTGAATTCAAGAAAACCCGGGGTTCCTAGTTCGAAAAACCCATGAATACCACTGTCTAGATCTGAAGAATTAGAATAAGGAAGTAAGGTGAGCCAACCAAGTGGCTATGAAAAAACATGCCTTTGCATGAAGTAGAGGAGCCATCAGTAAACCATAAAATTTCTATCTTGGCCAGCATCTGATCTTGCAGTCATTTTCCTAGTGAATCCTCACTGCTGGAGAAAGAAAGATATACTAACCAGTGTGCTACTTCTTAAATTAGACCCACTGGGAGATACAAAGGAATGTCAGAGTGTTCTGTTTTAGAGCATGAAAGCCATAAGAGTGAGAAAAGAAAGGCATTTTATTTATTTATTTGATTTGTATGCCTACTCCCTAAGGACTCAGGCGGCGAACATTAAAACAGGACAAATTTACAATAAAAAGACAATTTTCATTGGAAAGGGCAACAGTACAGGAAGGAACAAGTCATGTTAGAAGGAGAAGTGACGCAAGCCAACCATATGCCACTTGCTGATCTCCTCATGAAAGACACACTTGTAAAATAAGCAGTTTTTGAAATGTTACACAAAGGAGAATGCTGAAAGCCGGTTTCCTGATTCATTGGTTTGCCATAATACCTTCACTGGATTGTGGGGTGGGGAGGGGTATCCTTCAGTCAGTCTTGACTTCTGGTAAGTGTCTAGACATGTCCCTGCAATTTTCTTGGCAAGATTTCAGAGTGGTTTGCTATTGCCTGCTTCTTGGGGCTGACAGAGAGTGACTGGCCCAAGTTCATCCAGCTGGCTTTGTGCCTAAAGTGGGACTAGGCCTCACAATCTCTCAGTTTGAGCCTGATACCTTAACCGCTACACCAAGCTGGCTCTTCAGTGGAAATAGGATATTGTACACGTGCTGGAATGAGGAGAAGAAGGAAAATGACGTCACATTTTCATGTGATGTGACATCAGCTTCAAAAAGAGCATTTTCTGAAATTCTCATCATGTAAAGGCTTTCTGGAACAGGAATATGGCCAGAGGTATTAGTTAAATTAGGTAGTCCTCGAGTTACACAATTGAGCCCAAAATTTACATTGCAAAGTGAAACATTCGTTAAGCACGCTTATCCCATTTTACAACTTTTCTTGCCACAGTTGTTAAGTGAATCATTGATTTGTTAAATGAGTAACATGGTTGTTAAGTGAATCTGGATTCCCCATTGACTCTGCTTGTCAGAAGGTCACAAAAGGGGATCCCATGACCCTGGGATGCTGCAATCGTCAGTTGCCAAGCATCTGAATTTTGATCATGTGACCGTGGGGATGCTGCAGTGGTTGTAAGTGTGAAAAACGGTCATAACTCACTTTTTTCAGTGCCGTTGTAACTTTGGTCACTAACTGAACTGTTGTAAGTCAAGGACTACCTGTAATTGGTTTTGACCATACTTCAAACCTGCACATGTCTCCTCAGGAGAAGGAAGTCATTGAGAGGGCACAGAATGAGTTCCCAGGAAAACATATGCAGCATTATAGGTGATTCCCATTGGGGTGCTCAGTTTTTCTGCCACCCGTTGTCTGGACAGCCTCATTTTGCTCCTCTGTATGACCTTCCATCCAGAACTGCCCATTCTCCTCCCCATCATTTCACCTGCAGTTCTGACCATCTCTCTGAGGATGTCCTCAGGCCTGTCTTTTCCAGCCCACTTCCTCTGCCCTTGCTGTTAAATGTTACCTAATTTTGTTAACAACCAGCTTTCAGGAACCAGACTAAATTAGCTATTTAGATAATACCCCTGGGCATGGCCTGTCTTATTATTTTTACCCATCACATAGAATTTCCCTCACCAAAATAAAATCCTCCAGGATCAACAGTGCTGGCATGAGAACAGCAGGAAACGATGATATGGTGATCCTTTTGACAGCAAAAAATGTCAATTGGTAACCTGCATATACACTGCAATATATAGCAATAGCACTTAGATTTATATACCGTTTCATACTGCTTTACAGCCCTAAACGGTTTACAGGGTCGGCATACTGCCCCCAACAATCTGGACCCTCATTTTACCCACCTCAGAAGGATGGAAGGCTGAGTCAACCTGGAGGGATTCGATCTGCCAACTTACAGGCAGCTGCCTGTCAGCAGAAGTAGCCTGCAGTACTGCGCTCTAACCACTGCGCCACCAAGGCTTTTATATATATATATATATATAGGTCTTGGTGTATTCGGGTCTTGTCCCGTGTAAGATTGAGAATACCTTGGCAACGTTTCGACGAAATCTCATCCGTCATCCTCAGGCTGGTGTCTTCAGCTTCGTTCTCCTGGGAGAAGTGTGTGATCGTGGCTGTTTTTCCATGGCTGCAACACCAGCTGCTACACCCCCCTCCAACCCCAAACTAAACAAACTGACACGCTATAAACACATAGCCAGACCTCAAACTCGACCAAACCAAGGCCCAGAATGCCCATCACAGCCTTCCACCCAGGATACTACATCACAGAACTCAGGATCACACACAAAACATCAGGAGGTTGCAGCACAGACAACGACCCAGGAGATTACAGCACCACACCCAGGACGTCACAACAATAGATCTCAGAAGGTCATCACACAGCCCATTACCCAGGTCGTTACAACACAAAAGGCTGAGACACACAGCCAGCACCTCAGCCACACAGGGTCTCAGGAAAAAGCCATCCAATCTGCATACATCAACTCCACAAACCAATCAAAGTAACAACAGCAAACTCTAGAGTTTAAAAGGAAAAGCAGCCACGATCACACACTTCTCCCAGGAGAACGAAGCTGAAGACACCAGCCTGAGGATGACGGATGAGATTTCGTCGAAACGTTGCCAAGGTATTCTCAATCTTACGGGTCAAGACCGAATACACCAAGACCTACATACCTTTACCCGTGAAAATCTACGAAAACAAATATATATATATATATATATATATATGCAAGTCATGACCTGTAACTTGTATTCAAACAATAAAACATTCAGTTTCAGAGTCCTAGTAACCAAGTTACATTATCCAGCCTTCTTCACCCTAATGCCTTCAGATGTGTTAGAATAAGTCTTCCTCACCCCTAGTCGGCATGGCCCAGCCACATGGGGGAAACCTGAGATAAAATATTTTTGCACTTTTCAATTCCCCTTTGTCAGTCTTTGTGCCAAATTTATCAAGAGAGCAGGGAACACTCACTTCACCACTTCTCCACAACATATAAACTTTTAGGGCACCATAATAACTCTTTGATGGTGTGGCTGTGAAACAGAAAAGAGATTGTACAGAAACAAAATTAACTTAAGATTTATGGTAGGGGCCCTAAAATGAAGAGTCTAGTTACAGATTCATTTAAAAAGTGAACTACTTAAGCCTCCAATGTAAAAAATAATAATATAAACATCCATTAACTGTAGTAGTTACGTAGCTTTTTAAACTCTTTTTGCAGGAATCAGAAGGCTACCGAGCTTGAAATGGTATTTATTTATTTTTAAATGAGCCCATATTTCTCCTCCTTAGGAACTTTCAAAAGAATGTTAACCGATCCATCATGAACCTCAGCTGGTGGAATTAAAAAACAACAACAACAGAATCATCAATATTATTATTAACTAACTGCACGGAACTTCATCAGCAATCCATCAGGCAGGCAGCAACTGATCAAGAAACAATTCCACCATGAAGGATTTCTGGTTCAAGAAAGGCTAACCCTGAACATAACAAGCTGCAGCAACTAATCAGTGGACTGTGATTCATATTTCCTCCCAAAGAGAATGGTGGAAGAACATTAGGAATGGGTGGAAGCATCTGCTCTCACCCACAACAATACCATAAACAAAGCAAGGCAATTACACAATTTAAGAGTTTCATTTGGAAGCACTCTACAGTACTATTCGACAATCACTTGATAGCCCTTAGCTTCTCCTGGAGGCTGGCATGGTGCCATCTGAACAACGTTAGGGATCTGAAGGTCCTATTCCGATTCTTCCTATTCCGATTCTTAAACAGCCCAGTCTGGTGGCTGGCAAACTGGCTACTTTTTCTATGGGGTTGTATGATCTCTGGAGCCTCTCTATTCTGGTCTTCACAGCATGCATTTTCATTCATACAAAGTTAAAAAAGAGCAAGAAGAAAAACAAACATGAGAACATTTGTTCAAGTTTCTTAACTGCATCTCCAGCAATCTGTTTTCTTGCTGCACCTGAACTCCTGATGAAAACTAATCCATTAAAAACACTAATTTATGAGCCACCTACAAAATCTTGTGATTTGACAATTATGTTTTGCTCATGTTCTTTTCCTCATAGTGTTTAGGTGGCCTAAGAAAAAGATATAGAATTAAAAAAAATTTTTTTTGCAGAAATACTTAAGTTTTAATCTTGTTTATTCACTTGAACCACTTTAGTAAGTGAGCCCAATCTAGAAGCCCTAGACAATTTGAACTAGAACTCCCATTAATTCTTTATCAGCATGAGTGAAGCCTACAATGTTGGCTGGGAATTAGGGGAGTTGCTGTTCAATATGTCTGGAACAATGGTGGGATTCGAAAATTTTTACTACCGATTCTGTGAGCATGGCTTGGTGGGCGTGACGTGGCTTGGTGGGTGTGACGTGGCTTGGTGGGCATGACATGGCTTGGTGGGAGTGACATGGTTTGGTGGGTGTGACATGGCAGGCTTGACAGGGGAAGGATACTGTAAAATCCCATTCCCTCCCCACCCACTAACCTGCTTTCCAGCTCTGTTCTCCTGTACAGGGCAACAAAAGAAGACCCAGCCAATCAGCTGGGACTCGGGAGGCAGAGAATAGATGGGGCGGGGCCAGTCAGAGTGGTATTCCAAACTACTCAAAATTTCTACTACCGGTTCTCTGAACTACTCAAAATTTCTGCTAACCGGTTCTCCAGAACTGGTCAGAACCTGCTGAATACCACCTCTGGTCTGGAAGTGTTGAGGAACAAAGACATAACCTTGGGGAAATATGCAAAGATCATTAGCAAAACATGAGCTCAGTCTGGGAAAACAAGACCAGCATGAGAAAGAAAAAATAAAATTGCTCCCCCTTGATTCTTTGGGGTATAAGAGGGAACATAGGGAAAACACTATCAGGCTTTCAATATCCTATTATTATAGCCAGTAAATAGAGTTCTAGAATTTCTTGTGGTGTCTGTTTCCTGACCCAGCCTATCTTGAAAGTATGACAGGGAAAGCAGGAAGTGGAGCAGGTTCAAAAGAAGATTCAGCATTAAAATATTCCAGAATATTTCTGAAATAGTTTCTCAATTCCTTTACCAGGCTAAAATAAACATAAGGCAAGAAATCCAGAGCAAGGAGAGACACTGCTAACTATAATTTTATTTTCAGTTTAAAACAAAACTTTGCAAACTCTAGATTACTAGAACAAGTGGAAAACTTTGCAAAACATCTAAAATATAGCTTCCTTCTAAGGCTCAAAACAGTAGACCTGGTACTATAAAATCAAAACTTGAAAAAGCACCTCTTGTTTTACTAGTAAAAATATATATAATTTAGTTTCCATGGCACCATTATGGAGCAATTATGTGATTCCGTATGTTTCTATCAACATTGCAATTACCGTAGGACATTTGTACAGGATTCAATCAGGGATGATATCATGCATTTATGCAATAACTTTATTGCATCTATCTATCAGGATGGATCTATGCACACTCCATTCATGCTTCCTTTGACATTCAGAAAGAGTCAGTGTGGTGGTTTGGATATATCTGCTGCCCGGTGTCATGCCACCTTTCTTACTGATTATACCCCTTGGGTTGGAAAGAATACCAATAAGCTTATATGGAAGAAGATCTAGCAAACCTATACTCAACCCAAAAGAAGCAAAACAACCGGCCCACCACAAAACAAAAATGGAAGAATATGCTACTTGATGTCATGGACCCATAGTCCTTACAACCACATTTTGGTTACATTGTGGGTTATTATCAGATGCAAGCTAAGGACTTTATGTTCCCCTTTAAAAATTGAGGCTGCCTACTGAACCAATGAAGACAGAGAAACCTATGCCTTTGTTCACGTGATCAATGCAGAGGCATGAATATATGAATAAACAAAATCCCAGTTTCATGTGATCCAAACATCTTAATATTCAGAATATAGTTACACATGTCTAAGACACGTGTTATCAATGGCCCGGGGAGAAGGGAAACAGGAAAACATTTTGCAAGTGGAAAGCTATATTTTTAAAAATCGTAATTTTCAACTGTCAGTAGTAGCCTTTAGGCTTTCTTAAAAAAAAAAGAAAAATGGGTGAATGCTTTTCAGCTTGAAGAGAGAAATTACTTATTCACTACAAGCCTTTAACTTTACTTACCCTCAGAAACTACATTTGGAGGGACGCTAAATTCTTGTATGATTCAATATTTATATCACATCACTGGAGTCCAACGGCACCCATAATTAGGAATCTGTATAACAGTATATAAGAATCTAAGCCAATATATTTTCTCCACCTACAAACAGACAGACAGACAGACAGACAGACAGACAGACACACACACACACACACACACACAGACACACACAGGATCTGCTTCTTTTTGCTATCAATTACAGTTTCAGAAAATGAATACACTTTTTCTTACACCGTTTGAATATCAGATTATGCTCTGGATCTTTTGCGAGCCAACCACACATAAAGAAACCACTAAGGCAGCACTAAATGGGGACAAGGGGAAGAACGGCAGGATTTCTGAAGAATCGAGTCAGCACCCCTTATGCCTCCATCACAATGCTTGGTGGATTCTCTGTGATCCACTTGAAGCCCTGGGTCCTGTAAGGATAAAACGTGGATGGTGAAACGGGCAGTAAAAGAGTTCTTGATCTGACAGGGGAATGTGAAACAACACCCACACTAGTTAGAAGGCAGATGTAGAAGCCGGCTGGGAACTCACTTGTGGGTGTCTTTAACAGCTGTTGCAGAAGTTCTGGAAAAAGTAGAGGGGGCAGCCAGCATCTGAATTTTCGATTAGTAGGTCTTGTTTACAGGCTAAAAAGCAGTGGCAAAGATGCATACTACGGCAATCCCCATGACCTAATCTGTATAACCAGAGGATGATTCAAGTCTCATGACTTACAGAACGTTGTAGTGACCATTCTCATAAAGTGTTATTATTAGACTTAGAAAGCAACACTTGGAGCTAGTAGGATTTCTTGAAGTTTCTTGAAACTTTGTGAAGAGAATGTCCTATGGAGGTTCTCAATCATCCAGGTCCTGGTTGTCCCAAAGGACAACCTTTACGAAGAGAAACGTTTAATAACAATTAAAATTATCCAAAACAGGTATGAGTAAAGGTAGTCCTCAACATATGACCATTATAGAGCCTTCCTATTATGCTTGCATGTTGTGATGACCATAAATTAGGTCAATCACATGACCAACCCCACTTTGAACTTTTTTGTGGCAATCATTCAGCAAATGCTGCAGCCATTAGACAAACCCATTGCTAAGCAAGTGGTCATAAGTCAAGGACCACCTGTAATATTGTCCAAAGTAAAATATAAACATATTTAAGTAGCAATTAGTACCTGACAGAAAGAAAGGGAGGAACAAAGGAGGGGCTACTGGAATGCCCTTTTAATATATTTTTTTATTCTTTTTGTTTTTCTTTTAATTTTTTTAATGAATTTTTTTTCTTTTGAGGTTTTTGTTTTTGCTTGCAGGTCTTATTTAATCCATAAAGAAGCAGTGTAAAAAAATATCCCAAACGTTTCAACTGATTTTAGATTATATCCTTTTCAAAAATTATTAATATTTTAGAAATGATCTCATTGCATTTATGTTGTTGGAAATACCATGAAGTTAACGTGTTATTTTTGTGTTGGACAAAGACAACGGACTAACAATAAACAAAACTTACCCTTCAACCTTGTAAAGAAAAATATATGGCTCCAATTTCTCATTAAACTGATTAATATACAGATCATCTAATGAATTACTTTAATGAATTATGGACATCACTTTATTTATACATGTCCATAAAATGTCTTATATCTTTGTTTCTATTTTAGATTTTTCTCCTTTAATAATTTTGCGTATTCTTTTTCTTCGTGTTTATTAACTGAATATAAAAAAGGCAAAAAAAAACCCGGAGATAATAGGATTTGGCTTATAAAAGACTGCAGAGCAGGTTTGCAGAGATCACCTTGTTTCTTCTCCTATAATTCAACAACATATTGAAGACTGTGGAGATAGCACTAGAATAGGATAGGACCCTATCCTATTCTCTGGATAAGAGGTGAGCAATGCGCATTTAATCTCTTCTTATTTTGCAGCCAAACAACCCACTCGAAAATTCTAGGATGTCTACAGATACTGAGATTTAGAAGTTTATAAATGAACAAAGTTAAAAAAAAAAGAATAAGCAGCAAAAATAGGAGCCTTAAGCTCTCAAGAGATTTAGTCTATTTTATTCACCTGCCCATCCTATCACCAAAACTGCAAACCAACAAAGCAAAATGTCATCTTTCTTGCTCGAAGGTGCTTTATTTTCCACACGACCACTGGACTTTCTTCTTGTTTTTTTCTTTGAAAACATTTTGCTTCTCATCCAAGAAACTTCCTCAGTTCTAATGACTGAGTTTCCATAGACGTATGCCGCCTTTCTTCTTTCTTATTGCCATGCCCCCTTCAGCTCTCCGATACTGAAAAGAATGTGACTGTGTGTGTTTTTAAAGGAGTGGCTCCTGGCCATCCTAGTATAAAGATTCATGCAGAAAGCATACAAAAGGAATGTTCAAGACACATTCTCATCAATATTTGTACGTCTTTTCTACTTAAAAATCTTGTCGATTAGAATATACACCGAAGACATTATTCTGAATTGCACATTGTAGGAAATGTGCAACAGTTTCTTGCTGCCACTGAAAGAAGGGCAGATATATATTTCAATTTTTATAAGCCCTTCTCCATGTAGGAAAACAGGCAAGACTGAAAGTGGTCCATAGGACACAGAATTCCCTCTTATCTCCTAGAAGCTCTCTTATGAATTGCTGTCCTAGAGTTAAAGATTTAATCAGCAGATAGGTACCATGCTGAATTTATTGACTTTTAAGTAGATAATATACTTTTGGAAAGGAGTGGCCAGCTGCAGATGTGCACAAATTTACAGGCAAGAGGCGTTTGACACTGCCTGTCCCAGTTTCCAGGATATTCAAGTTTGCACAATAATCTGTCTCTGTCAAGTCTGCTTCCTGTCGTGAAGCAAGGGAAGGGTGCAAAACACATGTTCTCATTTACTAGAAAGGGAGGAACTTGCGTGTTTGGCACAGCACAGGCTGTCAGTAATGCTGTAAAACCAGTTGGAAAGCAGGATTGCAATCCAACCAGTTTCCATTTCAAGATTTGTCCCCTATCGCAAAACAGACCACTGAATTTAGCTAGCTGTCCGGCTTTCATTAGGCAGCTTGTGGTTTGGTTGTTTTTGAAAACGTTTACCCACTTGCCACAATGGTTCTCTTCGTTCGTTCTACTTTGTTTTAAACATGCTATGGTTGCCCTAAAAACCTTTTATCAAGAGAGATGGGCTACAGCCAGAGAGTGACCTTGGTGTAACCATCGCTGGTGTTGGGACAAGGTCCAATTTGAAATTCCCCTTCCACCAAGAAATTCACATGATCTCTTAGTCCGCCACCCAAGGAAGGCCTGCCACTGAAATTGAGGGGGAAGTTTAAGAGACGGTGTTGAGTCAGTCACAATCCGTCAGACCAACTCCCTGACAAGGTTACCATGAGACTAGAAATGAGGGTGAGCCCACATGCACTGCCCTGAGCTCTTCTGAAGACAAGTGGGAGAAAAACGTAACCCCATATTGCCAGAACATTGGAAAAGAAAGGGAATGGTGATCCTCATCATTGAGCAGGAAACAACTGTACAAATAGCAACCTTGTTAACTTTGTTCCAGCTGTGAGTTTTCCTCTGCCGGATATTGATCCCATCCACACAACAGGAAGCTGAAACCATCATATGGCCCACAGACTCTAACACAATACATTTTTCTCTGGGCAGCTATAAATTGCCTCTGCATAGCCTGAGGCCTTGAACTACTCTTATCAAAAGTAACACACACACACATACTATGCTGTTGACCTTTCCCTGAAATAATGGCTAACCCTGACTCTCTTATAATGCGTCAGCAAACCTTCAAGAAATAGCGCATGTCCTGCAAATTATGCAGAGAGAGAGAGAGGAATAAAATGAGCAGACTTTCTTTCCCATTCTGGCATTTCCCTGTTTAGCATTAAGGAATTCTTTGCTCACAGAGAAGTCAAAAGAAGAAGAGGCCACCATAAGGTCATTGATTAAAAGGTTACAAAAAGACAAACATGGCCGTGGAACTATGTCCAGCTCCAGTCTCTGCATTTTTCTCCAAAACCTAAAACGGAGCCCCTTCTTGGCTCTATAAATTGGTAGTCTGTGTACCAGCAATGAGCATTTTCATAAGTAAGACCCAACAGATTGAAAAAAAAAATCTTTTCAAAGGAGAAAACTCTTGGGAAATAAAAGTTTCATTTGAAAACATCTTCTGTTCAAGTCTTCCTAGAGGGTTTTCCTTACAGAGACACTAAAGTTCTGTTTTAACACAGGCCAAAAGTTACCCTTCAAGAAAGTAGCCTACCACACAAAGACGATCTCAATTTGCTAGCTTTGTTAATTATAACTATTTCTAAACATGCCCCAATGCTAGTTTATGGCTTTATGAAAAGGGTATGCTCTGTCTTTCAAAGGGCCTGCACTTTCCAGACAAAAACTTAATCTGGATTAATAATGTAGTCCACAATACGTTGAGTTAAAATGAAAATAAATACAGTAGATGACATATTCATCCTTTACATATTTAATATTTTCTAATACATTAGAGACTGTTCGGTAGAGTGTTTAAGGCATCAGGCTAGAAACAGGTAGGCAGTGAGTTCTAGTCCCACCTTAGGCGCAAAACCAGCTGGGTGACCCTGGGCCAGTTATTCACTCCTAGCTGCAGGAAATAGGCAAGCCACTTCCAAGACCTCGCCAAGAACATTTGAGGGACTTGTACAGGCAGCTGCCAGGAGTCAACAATGACATGAAGAGACACATACACATATACCGGTTTCTTAGATTTCAAAGATTTCTTCTACCTAAAGAACTTTGGAGAGGCTTGGGGGAGGGGGAAGTTGTATCCGTTTCACACATCCTTTTTACTATCTCTTGCAATGACTGATTTCTGTGGAAGTAGTGTGCAACTGGCATAGACATCATGTACAGAACTCACACGCATGTAGAATCTATGCAGAATGGTGAACAGCATGTTATAGAACGTGTAGCCAGCGTGCAATTCTAATAACTAATTTCATGCAACTCCCTGCAAAAGGAGAAATTCAATGCCCAAGACGGAAAGGAGTAGCCAAAACAAGAAGGTGGCCATCTTCATTTGGAGCTGAGATTTTCCTGTCAGTCACCATTCAGTCATGCAGTCTGTTAGATTATTTCCAAGAGATAATAGCTTCAGAAGAAAAAGAGGCATGCCCCTTATTCTCCCGGAGACTGCCTGCCAATTTTCACACAGGAAGTGCTATTTGTCAAGGAAGTTTGTCATATCTATAGTAACTGAAAACAGAACAAAGAATTAAAGGAGTCACAAATAGCATGGCCACCTGGACAGCCTTAAATTCAATTGACAGTATTTATTTTTCGATCTCCTCACTAATTTTGGTATTCAATCTGAACCTCAATAGGTAAACTGAGTTCTTTTAAAAAATAATCATGATACACATGGACAAATCATTAGATTATGTACTAGCCTTTGATTCTGGACACCAACGTCCAAACATTTGCTCTTTCCAATCCTCTGAAGAAGTTGAGAGCAGCATTAGTTTAGTTTAGTTTACTTTATTGTCATTGCACCTCGTACAACGAAATTAAACACCATCTTCAGTGTACATCATGACCATGAAAATAAACACAAACACACATCCTTCACACTTCACACATTGAACCAAAAAACCCCAACACCACATCAACACTGCACTATACAGTAGAATTCAAAAGAGCTTAATAACAATTAATAACAATTAATAACAAATCATAGTTTCACCTGACCCCAGTACAACCCAGCATATTGCAAATCAGGGACAGACATTTCTAACGTTCTCTATGCATGTAATAGGGAAGGGACCACAAAGGCTCAGCATTATGACTTGGCATCGCCAGATCATTGCCACAGTCCATGCATGTGATGCTTGGGTCCTTTCCATTTAGCTTAGGTCCACTGCATTTGCCAACATCTAGCTAGCAACATGGTCTATTGAAATTGCCAGTTGATTTCTGATAATAATCAATTCTCCATAAGCTCTTGGCATTTTAATTGCTCTCTTTGAAATATCTGGAAGAGCTAAGATGGAGCTGGCTTCTGATTGAGCAAGAGCCTCATGCTAATGACGAGCATCAACTAAAGATGGGGAAGAAATCCCAAACAGCCGCTAGAAAGATGAAGTTTAGTTTTATTAAATTATGAGGAGCAATCTGATTAAGGAAAGTGTAAAACCAATCATATGAGTTAATTAATCTATCTCAAAATTTAATTTGTTTACAGGAAACTTATTTTTAAATCAAGGCATCCTTGAAGAGTTCTTTTAAAATAGCACTTTCTGTTATTAATTCCACTGCATCTTTTGGTTAATTAAAATATTTAAACCGATTAATTGGCAACAGGCCAGGTCATCTCCAGAGTCACCTATTGCTGATTGTGTCTGTTCATTCTGTGAGATCCAAAAGGGTAGGCATATTTTAGAAACCCTTCAAGAAACAATATCACCTAATGGATCCAGGAGGCATGTTCCCTGTTGCAATGCCTGTACTTTGGAACAGCATTCTCTCCCCCACACCTGAAATTTTGGATAATCCTGACCGTGTTGGCCTTCTGTTAGGCTTTAAAAACCTGTTCCCCCAAGGCAGTGAGCCCATTTTGCTAAGCCCATCTGGTTTCCAGAAGAATGAACAGGCTGCAATTTGCCTCTGATTATGTTGCATGTTGTTATTTCTGTGGTTTTTATATTGTGACCATTCTGTTTTGTGCTTGTAATACTATATTGAGTGACTTTGTGAGTTGGGTAGCCATATAAGTTGCCTATATAATAAATACTTTATATAGCTTTTCCTTAGCTGCCACGAGGAATCAGTGAGCGGGGGAGGAAACCATCCCACTCCACTTGCAAAACATAGAAAGAAACCTTACCCCTTACAACATTCTAGCTGTAGTAAGTAACTAGACAGCAGCTAGACATAACCAGGACCATTGGTTGGGTTTTATTATCTATAGCCTCTAATCTCTACTTTAGATAAGCTACCCATTGTTCTTCTGCTCACATCTCCTCTTTTGAAGCCTAATCATTTTCTTTAAGCCACTCATTCATATATTTCTTCATTGTTGTACATTCTAACCATTTGCATTTTTAAAAGGTTCTTTGGTGTCAATTTGTGTCTTGGAAGACCTAAGTCTCTCCAGACTGACTACCAGACAGTGGGTTTAAACTGCCCTTGTGTTTTCTCACATTACACAAAGTAGAAGGCATTTTCCTATAATCCCAATTGAGTCACTTCAATTAGGGCTGGACAGAAAATTTAACAAATACACAAAAGCAAATAAATAGAGAGGGAGAAGAGACGGTAGTGGCTGCAAATAGCAGCCATGGGTAAATGAAGTTGGTTGGGGTGACTAATGAGAAAGAGACCTTTTAAGATTTGTTTGGGGGAGGGGGGAGTTGAAATTTATACATAGCAAAGGAGAAGGAAACATATTCTTCCTGGTGAATGTAAAGCAAAATCACCATCATCATCATCTTGCTGCACATTGCAGGCTAACAAATGCACTAATCTGCAAAATAGTGTTCTAGAAGTTCTTGTTGTTTGAAAATTTTATGCAGGATATAGCAATTAATATATGTATTGTTATAAGTCAGGTGACCTTTTGCTTAAAGGGGGAGGGGGGAATAAAATAGACTTCAATTAGCATTCAGGACAATGACTGAAAAGATGATTCTTCTGTTATTGTCATTTAAAGACCAACAGTCAACCAATACATGATTACTTTCACAACCTAGGAGGGGCAAAACAGTCTTGACTGATAAGTAGGTCAAAGTTTTGCCAAGCATAGGCACTTCAGCATAACTAATAGCTAAGAGATTAATTTTTCATTGTAATTCTTTATTTCCTCCAGATCAAATGGAAACTGTTCAACCTCCAGAAATTTGGTCACAATAAAAAGGCATCTTGAGGGATGCAAATGTTACAATGCGGTTGTAATGTATGGATATTGTGATGTACAATGCAAGCATTCCCTGTATGATACAAGCCTTCGTTTTTGGTTTTTTTCAAGCCTGGGCCACCAATTTTAGTGGGAGGGAAAATCAATGAAAAACAATGACAGTATTTGCTATATTTGTGTTACCCTCATGCTTAAAACTGCAGTTTTGAAGCAGTCTTCAAGACATTAAATTACAGAGTTAGACTTTCCAATATTCTTCTTCAGTATTTGTCCCCTACAGATTAGTGGACTTTTAACTTTCAGACTTCTCAAAAATGACCAGAATGGCTAGGAAATTTTAGAAGATGAAGTTTTTAGCGCACTCTCAGGTTTGGAAAAACTCTTTAAGCTCAGCCTATTCAGCTAAACTAAACATTTCCCAGACACATTCATCCTGATTAAAGATACTTCAGCTCTTAAATAAAATATCATATATAAGGGTTTCTTTCTGATGACAGATGACAGGAAGAAAATTTCTGCCTGTTCCAACATGGAAAGTGGGAATGCAATTTCTAAACTCTGTAGAGGGGCCAGGCTTGTCAGATCCTCAGATGAACTTCATTTAAATCCCTTTTTAAAAAAAAAAAACCTGCAGAACAAAATCAAGTTTGAGTCTTGGACTAATAGTAAGGCATTAAGGTAAAGCCTTCACTGCTTAAGTGTAATCATTTAAACAGAACTTTTCTTTATGTTAACTAGCATTTTCTGTTTTATTGGAAATCCTATAAAGAGTAATTGAGCGAACTGAGTTTGTTTAGTTTTCAGAGACACTGACAAGGGGAGCAAAGAGAGTACAATGACTCTCTTCAGCTTAGTTCACACACCATGTTAAGTTAGGATAAGGGGAGTTGGGTACTACCGTGTTTCCCCGAAAATAAGACACTGTCTTATATTTTTTTTGGCTCCCAAAAACACACTAGGTCTTATTTTCGGGGTGGGTCTTATATATTTATGGTGCCAAATAGTGGGTGTGAGTGTGTAGGGGGGGGTGTTTCGCAGGTGCACGGTTGCTCCCTGAAAAGTCTTCCTGGAACTGGAGATTTACACTAGGTCTTATTTTCGGGGTAGGTCTTATTTTCAGGGAAACACGGTATATATAGTTCGGCATGTTGGGGAAATCTAGTCATTGCATTAGCTTATTTGTTAACAAGGTTATCATGTTAATTCATACTACAGGGCATTTATTAAGATAGAACATTATAGGAATAAGTTTTGTTAATCCAGGTTTAGATTTGTTTTACCACAATTTGTAAAAATGCTGGGCAACGTACATACAATAAAATTAAAACCCATACAAATGTGAGTCCTCTTAGCAACAAAATACCTTGCACACCTGTCATGGCAACCTGAAGAAAGCTCTTTTGCCTGATCCTTCCCTAGGGTCACCTGAAACAGTTCCACGAGGTGGAATTCCACTGATTTGCTGAGGGTAGAAACATACAGGTAACCCCTGGCTTATGAGTGTTCCCTTAACAAACATTCAAAGTTACACGATAAGCGCCTCCTAGTGTTTACAAACAAGTCCCGAAACTACTAATCTTGCAACACTATGGCAGTTGTTCGCCGTTACGAACAACCGCAGAGGCTCTGCAACATTCGTCCTGCACGTTGCCAGCCGAAATGGAGCTTCCAGAGGTATATTACAATTTCTGTACATTAAAACCTCATCGCAACCTTTCCATCCCCCAAGATTTTAATGTTGCCAAATTTCTGGAGGTTGAAATGGATGCTCCATTTTGGCCTGCAACATGCCGGGTGAGGTCTGCACAGGCCTGAACGGAGCTGCAGAGGGGTGCACACGGCTGAGAGGCTGGAGAGGAGATTGCTTGCTAGATCTTCGCAAGGTAAGTGACCTGGCAGGGCAGGTTGGGTGAGGGGGAAAGCAATTATGGGGAACATGAGGTATTTCAGTGGGTCAGGTTGGGTGGTCTTAGGCAGGTGGCCTGTTCCATCACTAGGCACCCCATGGCCTTCCCCACCCTGAAATACCTCATGTGCACTTAATGAGCCTCGCATTCGATTAACAAATGCATGGGCAAAAGGAGCAAGTGATCCTGTTCAAGGTATGAATTCTTGGGTTACAAGTGGAATGGGCAGGCTCCATTACATTCCATTACATTCATAACTCAAAGACTACTTTCGCTGCCTTTACAGTATGGTATAGAGGCAAACATAGATTCATACCAGTGCTTAATTTTATTCAGTCATTTAGCATATTAGGTGACTTCAGCATTTGAATACAGGTAGTCCTCATTTCTATGATGGTTTTAAGTGCGAGCACCGGTTTTAAGTAACTTTTTTTAGCACCTTCATAAACAAATGGTTGTAAGTTGAGAACTATGTACTTGAAGGGATGTCACACAGAAAATGGCCATGAATTGTTCTCTGTCACTCCAGAATGAACAACGTAGAACTTACAGTCTTACATTTCAGGGTGGTGGACTGCATGTTAAGAAAATTCTAATGATGGATTTCTTTAGTTACCAGGCTGATTTTTTTTTTAGATATTAGGAAGATACACATCGTATTACCATGTTTTTAATTCATTAAAAATTAGCAAAAAGATAAGAAAATGGGAATCTACTTATGGAAAGGCAAGGATAAGTGAAACCATGATTTCTAATGGAGGGCTTCTAATTATTGGTCAGTAAATCCAGTTTCCATTTCCTTGCTGGGTATTTTTTTTCTTGGTGAGGGAAAGAAAAAGATACAGAATAGTGAGCAAATGCAAATGATGTCATCTGGACTCAAAAAAATCCCATCCTCCCATGATCGATGAAACCAGATCTGAACTGCTTCTTCCCTATTGACTGACTGCAGATCTCCATGTTTCAGGCAGTAGCTTTGTTATCTCTGCTTAAGAGATACCAGGGACCTTGGAGTTCAGGATTTATTTCATGCAAAGCATTTGCTCTGCCTCTTATTTACAAACCTTCCCAAAGACCATTTCTAAGAGCAAGAACATAGTCGTTATGCTGATTACAGCGAAGGTCATAATACTAAAGTATAATCAAGACTGACTGATTTATACTATTTGCTGAAATACAGCTTCTGTTATAAATAATAGATTAGCCTTTCTCTGCAGGAAACCGAATCAAATGTATCCAGAAATAAGCCAGTCTTCAAAATGTTCCTGATTATTGGGAAACTAGATAAGGTATACTCATGCAACAGCACTCAGATATTGATCCTAAAGCCCAGGCAGACTCTTGCAGATTAGACTACCCTTGAGATAAACAGCACAAAATCATCTAAGAGTTTGGAAGATAATACCAGCTCCTTAAATTAGAACATATTTGGTCCAGAATACATAAACAAACACCTGTGTCCCACAAGTGTTTTGGTTGTAGATTCTGCTCTAAATATAGTTCTGGACAATCATGTTTATTATAATAGTCAAGTATTTAGTTATGACATATGGTATAGGTACGGCATCAAGATTTCTCCACATAAGGCTTAAACTAAGAGATCAGATTAAGTTGTTAAAAGGCATGTTGGCCGCAGGGCTTCTATGAAAAGCAGAGTTCGTGAGAGCTTTCAAATTTTATCATGCTCTTGAAAAAGAGTGCCACTAATCCAGAGAAAGCTGTACATTTCCATCCAGATCAGCAGATTTTTCTATCAACTCTTCTATCCTCCAGATTAAATTCTAGTTTGTTTCTCTTCCCCCTCCCCCCAAGCTGCTTCCAAATGCCTACCTTTTTAATACTAGAGAAGAAGCTAGGCTATCCCCATATTGATAACACTTTATCCATATATTGATCACTAATGTCTGATTATTCCACTCAATGGTTCCATGTAGACATATAGGTAAGCTAGAGGGTTTCAAACGCTAAGAAACCATGCAATGGGTGTTCCTTGGCACCAGCTTCAGAACTCCTCCAAATAGGACTGAAGTCAATGTAAAATGACAGTATCCCTCAAACCCTGAAAAAAAAAAATCCCGGAAGGTTATTATAACTAATAGCTCTGAAAGCTGCAATGAGAGTCAGGAAAACAACAGCATCAGATTTTCCCTATCCACTTCCCAACATAAATCAGCTACCAAGAATATGGTTGGAATGAAACCAGCCCTACTGTTCTATCCCAGACATTTCTATGGCCATTATATACACTGCTACCTTGCCTCAAACTAAAGACTCTGCTATTTTTTCCTGAGGAGAATAGAGTGTAGAAGAACACAGAGATAGTTTTGAAGAAAGCTTAGCCATGAAAGCAAAGAAAAAATGGGGAAGAAACACAGTGCCATGCCTTGATTCTCTTTAATATAAGACAGCGGTCCCCAACCTTTATGGTTTGGCAGCCCAGTGAGAGAGGGGAAGAGGGGAACCAGCCCTCGCAAGCAGCGGATTGGCACGTGTGCGCCTGCCCGCTGTTCATGCAAGTCGAGCTGTGAACGCGCCAGCCCACCGCTTGTGAAAGTTGAGCTAAGCGTATGCGTACACATCAGCCTGCCACTTGCATGAGTCAAGCTGCGCACACGCACGACTGTGGCCAACTGCTCACGTGGGCTGCTGTGAATGGGCCACAGCCTGGTAGCGGGCCACGACTTGGGGGTTGGAAATCCTTGGTATAAGAGACAGGAACAGAAAATTTCCGTCAGATTTCAAGGTTCTGTTATTGTAACCTGAAAAAATATAGTTCTATGATCTTTGTGGAACCTGTTTCTTGATCACAAAGGACTGATGTGTCCTCATGCCAGCTCCTGTACCACATCATCAGCCTGCCACTAAGACCACCCAAAGATGACTTCAGGAGCTGCAAGTGGTGTTTTCCTTCTTATTTATTTATTTATTTTTATTTGATTTGTCAATCACTTACAAGATAATAAGTATAAGGGTAAACATAGTTATGAATACATGAAATGAATACATATAAGAAACAATAAAAGAAACAATAGGACAGGGAAGGTAGGCATGTTGGTGCGCTTATGCACGCCCCCTACAGACCTCTTAGGAAAGGGGTGAGGTCAATATAGAATTATCCTGGCTCGACATTTTCTACCTGCAATCCATGGTACATGGAAGAGGAAGTCTGAGATGATGTGTCAAGACTGGACATTCTTTTCATCTCCATTGGTCTGGCAGGTGTGCTTTGCCTCTGCCATGGCCCTTCCATCTAGGCCATGGGTTAAGCACCTGTTCTACAGTCCTGAGGGTAGAGGCCCAGGTTTTTTTTAAACTGGTTGATCAGTCAACCTAGAGAATATGAAGCCCTGAAACTGATGAGCCCATCACTAATTTATTACATGTATTTAAAAGTATCATTGAAAGGACATGGCATGTTTGTAGCCTGCAGGGAGGATTGATTCCCTTCCCAGTGGCTGCTGCACTCCAGAAAGCTCTGGATCTTTACTTGTTTTCCTGCCATTGTGGTTTTTTGGGTGACTTAAAGATCCCACATCAAACCCTACATACATTTTGTTTTGTAAATGTCAACTCTTCAGAAATGGCTGCAACTCTGCTGCTCAACCACTCAATAGCATCCAAAACATGGAAATATTAACTTACTACAAGTAATGAAATAAAACCACAATGCTATGCAAAGACTAACCAGTGCATTATGACGCCAACTGGAGGAGGCTTGTCACAGAGTAGAATGGGAATTTCAGGTTGCTTAAATAATCAGACACCTTACAGGGCTTCCCAACTTGTGGACTTCCAACTTCCAGAATTTTCATCAATGGCTATGCTGGCTGTGGAATTCTGAGATTTAAAGTTCACAGAATTGGAAATTGCCATAATTGGGAAACTGTGCCTTAGTATATTGAGCATTAAAGCAACACAAACTGCAGACATGGGAATGTTGTGGTGGTTAGCAAGATTGAAGATAACATTTCCTGTCTCAACTTTGCAACTGGAGGAAAATATGGCAAAAGATGTGACCTTTGCTTCACATAAGATACTATCTACAACACTTTTAACATCAGAGTAATAAAATTCTTTTAAAAAAAGACTGAGAGGAGCTGGCAAAAATATTTCTGAGAAAATCCACCTCATTTTTTTTTACACTGTCTCTTTGGTACTCTTTCCACTTTACAACAATATAATTTGATCAATAGTCAATAGTTCTACTGAAGGGTCAGTTGTGTTGATTAGAACAGCCCAAAGTAAGAGACTCCCTTCCTAGGGAAGGAAAGAGGAAAGAAACATGAAATCTTTGCACATATTAGGTGGAAAACATTTGCTTGTTAGAAGCAGAGCTGGAGCAATTTCTCTGATGAAATTCTGCAACTGCTTTAGCTCTGAAATAAATTCTTCAGCAGCTACACAAACAAACAAAAAAGTTCCTTTGACCTATCTTGCCCATATCTGCAGCCAAGGACTTTTATAGCTAGTGATAATTCTTTGGCATGCTACACTGAGTGCCTCCCAAACAGCATTGGAAGAAGGAAAACCTTGGAAAGCAGGCTTGTCCCTGTGGCTCCCTACATCAGCAGAGAACTAACTGGGATAGACCAAGAACCCTCCAAAACTCCATTACATGTGATGTTGGAGGAAAAAGAAGGAAAGACCCAATTGCCTTCCCTCTTCTTTCTTCAAGCTGCCTGGGGTGGAGTGGGGGAAGAGAGCTCTAATGACAGATCTGATCCAAACAGCTACTACATGACAACAGAGAGAGAGAGAAAACTGTGATTCACAATTGTCTCGATTCTGATTCTGGTACCCCAGATTTGAAAGCCCTATCTATTGGAGAGACACAGAGAGACATAAAGACTTTCTGTTTCAGAAATTCCCATGTTTTGATCCAAAGATGAGTTTAGATAACTTATGCCAGACAATTGGTTATCAGTCTAGAATTTGTAACGCCTTTTAACTTTTAAGTCACAATCACAAGTTAGATTACACCTTGAAATTCTTAAGTCATTACCGCAAATGGTAGGTGACCCTCATCTAGCATCAATTCCTATTGTGAGAACAAAAGTCCAAAGTCAAAGAGACCACATAGAGTGCACTTAGCTCTGAAGAATATATCTTAGTGTTGTAAAAAACATTTCTTAGGCAAAATATATAGCTCAACGAAACTCATCCCAAAGCAAATTACTTTCACTGGCTGATCTCCACAATTATTCTAAAGCCAGCAGGTTTCCCTAGACCAAGGCAAAACTGTTCTTTCAGAAGAGCAATGATAGGAAATGATACTAGAGTTAAACTGTGTTCATCCTTGAGACAGTTGCTAATTGTATGGCTCTGATGCCAGAGATTTTCAAGATTTAGTTTGAAGTTCAAAACATTCCCTCAGCAACTAGATTCAACAGACTAGATTTCCATCCAAATTGTACCTTAAAATAGCCTCTAAATCACGTGGCTGTTTCAGGTCATTCCTTTCTGAATCTTTTCTGGATAAAATACTATTTTATTCTGCCTCCGTTTGGATGCTGCTGATGTTTTACAAAACTAAGGTATTTTGTGTAATTGAATATGACATGCATAGCCCTGTTTTCTGCTGGGCCAATTGTGTTTCAATAAAGACTAAAAAAAAATCACCTGGACTGTTCTGTGTTCTTCTTTTCACCCATTACTAAAAATGGTAATATCTAACTTCTAGATTTAAAGCAGGATTGGGCAGCCTCAGGATCAGATTATCTACCAGCCCACAACTCCCTCCCTCCCTCCCACTCCCTCCCTCTCTCTCTTTGTAATCCTATATTCCCATAATAATAAATCCCAAAAGGTAGTTTCCTGACAACCTGAGATGGAAAATGTACAATATCTGTAATACAGTAAAGCCTCAGTTTAGCAGAAGCCCATGCTGCAAACCTCAGGTTTCACAGACCCAATTTCCATCCTAATTGTGCCCTAAAGTAATGGATGAGGCAGTAGGTGCATGAGGCAGTTAATTGATGTAATTTTACAGCACCCCTAGCAACTTACATCATTTATTTAATGTCCTCAGTATGCAAATTGATGCATATATCATGATATTTGCACCAATTTTGTATAATGTACATTAAAAGAGATCATGGGCTGAGTTTAAATCAGTGCCATATTCTTGCTGAGTAGTCAAGATTTATACAAGGGGTTCTTTATCATTCCCCCACACTGGCATGTGGGAATGTGGCCAGCCAATCCAGTCCTGGCTTTTCCCTGTACCTCATATTCAGGAATACAATAATAATTCATATTATCTAAATTTCATGAGTTGGTGAACATTAATACCACATTATGCTTTCAATAGCCATTATTTAGAATTTTTTGGAACTTATTAGAATCAGCTATTAAACTGACAGCAAGCCATTTTGAGGCTTTCCCTGTGTCATGGGATGAGGAGAAACATGATACCTCAAAAGTCATCAAGCAATCATTGTCAGCTCACTGCCTTACTTTATCATACTTTATTTATTTGGCTAACTATGGTAAGACACGCAAGGAATTTGCCTCTAATACAGAAGCACTCAATGTACTTTCAAAACAACAGAATACAGTAATATTAAAGTATACAGCCAAAAAAGGGGAAGTAAAAAAATAAAAGGGAAAAACAATACTACAGCCACACCTTATGGGTTAATATACACACCCACATTAGACAAAAATTTTTAGTAGTCACTGTATTTTGTCAGCTGCAAGAATTAGGTGTTCAGCAGGGTGATGGCATGAGGAAAAAAGCTGTCCCTGTTTTAGCACAATAGCTTTCCCTTCTCTTTCTTCTATTCCAGGAATTCGTTTCTTAGTGTTGCAAGGCTTCTCCATGGCTAGGCAACTGCTACCCATTTATCTTTCTAAAGGGGAAAAAAGGGGGAAGGCAGCTTATACTAACCAGAGAATTTTGTCTTTGACTACCAAACAACAGTTCCTTTATTATGACTATAAAGCTATGTTATTCTAATGTTAAAGTCTCACTGATAGGAAGTGTGTGCTAGAATTTCAAGTGGTGTTAACATAAAAGAAAATCTATATCCCCAAAATATGTCCCAATTCATACCCAAAGAGGCAAGTTCAGAATGAACTTGTGAAATTTGTATAAAGCAAGTTCGTAATTTCTGTGTCTAGCGGTGCTCACAGGCCATCATAAAAGAAAATATTCCTTTGGGCTATGAACCTCCCACTGAACAAGTTCACTCAGTTTTTTTTCCTCTTTTCTCCTCCCAAAGTTTAAACTGCCTGAATCCATATTCTCTCTTTTTATTAGTTCATTTTGGTATTTTTCCAACACCATAGCTTCCACTGGAAGACAGGAATTCTGTCATTTTGGCAATATGGTACTTTCTTGTTACAGCCCTATATATACATTTTATATTTATACTTCAATCTCCTCTAAATTGCAATAATAATGCCTCATTTCCTTGAATTGAACTCAATCCCTTAAATCAGCAGAGAACACTGACAACTGTTCATAAAATCAAGCTAAACTAGAATGCAGCTTAACATGTGGAGCAAGTGCTATTTGAGGCATTCTCAAAACGGATATCAGGAAAAAAATGTGGCCCTTTGCTTGTACCAACAACTACATTTGTAATTGGCCACCAAATATTGCATGTGTAATGAGAGAGCCAGCATTTCCTCAACAACAAGAATCCTGTTAACTAAAACCCATGAATAAACTTCAAACTTACTTTACATATAGATCTCATTGAATCAGGTCTTGGTGTTCTCAGCCCTGAATAAACCATAGATAATTTAATCAGATAGCCTTGTGTTTCAGTGTTTTAAGCAGGAAAATTAAGTGGTTTCAATTCACATTGTATGACTTACAACCTTTTGTTTATCAGGACCTATTATATTTTCATCTCTAAACTGTGTTTGTACAACAAACTGTAAACCAAGGGTAACAAATTAGCACTGTATTTTAACACAATAACAATAACAATGCAATAACAAAACAGACTATATTATGAATTCACAAAGAATCAAATGGGTTGTATGTTTTTGCCCAGCAATTATGATTGGTGATATTTTGTTGTATGGTGTTATACAAATTATTCTAGATGTCCCCTGTATTTAAGATTGCATTTTCCTCTGAGCTGAGGTCCTTAGTTTTAATATTGTTTTGCATTCTTCCCCCTTTGAAAGATGGGGCAGTTGGAACTATAATGTAAATAAAATTTAGAAGCACAAAAATGTTAAATAACAGCTATATGAAGTACATAATAGGCACTTTAACAATGAGATGGCAGCCGTAAAATATTACATCACTGTCCCCTCTATACAGTGGAGACTTTGTTCTATGTTCTCTTGAAAAATACTGCCAGACAACCTAAAGTACTGTATTATAGTATCTTTTTTCACTTGTAGTAACTTCCAAAAGTTAAATGTGTTGGCTGCTGTATCTAAAACAGCATGATTTGTGGTACCCAAGATTACCAAATGCAGACCCAAATTAGTCTTTAATACCACAATCACCATGCTTATTTTGATGGGTCTCATCCTTATAGTTCCCCATGTTTAATTCAAGCACAGCTTCACTGGAGAGAAATATTGAGGAGCAAAATATATCTGATTTGGTAATCACCAACAAAGGACCTCAAACAATGAACCAACCCCCTGGAGTCCTTTGCACTCCGACAGAATTAAACTCCATTTAAATCAACCTTACTTAAACGATGAGTAAATACTGTAGCATTTACAGCTCATTACAAACTATTTTCATCAAATGGAAGTAGCTGCATTCTTATCAGGAAAAAAAAACCGGGGGTGGGGGGGTAGAGTCCGGCTGGCAAAATCTACAGATGGATCACTGGGATGGAAAACTGGGTTGGGGAATAGAAAAACTAAAGAACTGAACTTACAAGGAACAGGAAAGCAGCAAAACCCTATGTTGCAATACTGTAGTTTTATCTGCAATAGCGGGTTCTCCCAGAAAGGCGGCGAAACTGGCACATGGGTAGAAGTCTTGAGAAGGGGGTTTGGGGCGCAAAGCAGCCTTGACCCACACTCTGGATGAGGATGATGGGCGTTGTAGTTGAACACGGCGACAGGATAACAGGTTTGCGGGTCAAAGAAAAAGAACAGACGAAAGGCGGTGGGCTAAGCACGGGAGAGGGGGGAGGAGCGGAGTCTCCCTCGCGAAACTAAGCATGAGAAAGCATGCGAACCAACCAACCTAGCATCGTCGGCAGGAAGAAGGCAAACCAAACCGGAGAGGCGCCACTCACAGACCTCCCGCACTTACCGACACTCGGGAGAAGTGAATTCCCCTTTTGCCGGCGCACTTCACGCTGAGGCGGCGGCGGCGGTGGCGGTCCGGAGACAGCGAGTCGAAGTCCTTTCTGGCTGAGTCGCTCTCCTCTCTTTTCGATCCACCACCCCCCCGCGCCCCGGGGGTTTTCCCGCTCCAGATCCACAGCTCGCAGCAGCAGCAGCAGCAGCAGCAGCAGCAGCCGTGGCTCCAAGCGTGTCGCCGGTCGGAGAGGGCGTGAACGTGAACGGAACAACCCAACCGGGTCACGATTAACTGTCAAATAAGGAAGCAGCCGAGCGGGAGGAGAAGCAGCCGAGCGGGAGGAGAAGCAGCCACGAAAGACCGACGCACGAGGTCGCAGCCATCGTCCGCCCCAGACTCCGGAGCGCCTCTCCTTTCCCTTCCTTATCTCCCGCCCGCAGCAAAAGAAAAAAAAAAAGCGCGGCCACACCGCGCCAACTAAACAGGAAGATTCGAGCGCTCTACCTGGGAAAGTAATGAGGGGTGGAGTCTCGTCCCCATAGGCGGAGGCAAAGAAGGCGGGGCACCCCTCGGTCGAGTAAGGCAGGTGGAGGACCAACGGTGAGTGGGTGGTTGGGTGGGGAGTTACTTCCTTTTCTCGAAAGCGGAGGCGTCGGGGTGGCATCTCCGGCCATGCACTATTGGGAGGAAGGGAGTCGCTCCGACTGGGTTCATCCTTAAAGTGGACATGCGAAAAATTATGCTCGAAAGGCAGCCTTCCGGGTTGCCACGGCGCTTCTCATGCTCCGGAGTTAGCCGAGTCGGTCAATCAGACATCAATCAGAATACAGCTGGAAGGGACCTTGAAGGTCTTCTAGTCCAACCCCCTGGTCAAGCAGGGGACCCTATACCATTTCAGACAGGTGGCTGTCCAGTCTTTTCTTAAAAACCTCCACTGATGGAGCACTCACCATTTCTGAACACAAGCTGTTCAACTGGCTAATTGTTCTCACTGTTAGAAAGTTTCTCCTTAATTCCAGGTTGCTTCTTCCCTTGATTAGTTTCCATTAGTTTCAAGTCAGTCTTCCTCAATCTGTCCCCAGCTGTAATTCTGAGCCATTGCATTCTTTGTGACCTGGACTGGGAATTAGGAGCTTTCTACGGCACATTTCTCTGGAGGGTCACCTTAGAGAAGGCTGCCCTAGGATAATGGTGTGGATGGTGATTTAGACTACATGCAATCTTTCCTTAAGGATATAGGATATACTTCTGAATGAATGTTGGGGAGGCGTGCGTTACCCAATTGGTGGTGTAGTTAAGGCACCAGCCTAGAAACTGGGAGATCCTCAGTTCTGCTCTCACCTCTGCTTGGTGACTTTGGACCAGTCCTCCCCTCTCAGCCCTAGGAAATAGGCCAGGGCAAACCACTTCCAAAAAACCTTGCCAAGAAAAGGGACTGAAATTTACAGGGGTGTAGAGGTCTGTTTTCTTATAATAACCTTCATGGTTCTTTCACTGTTTCTTTTGCTGGTTTCTTATCACAAACATGTTCACTACAAATGTTACTGTATTTTTTTAAAGAAAGAAAATAAATAAAAAAGTCCTAAATGTTGTAACTCTCTACATAGGGTAAAACTGAGAAACCTTTTGTAGTTTAGTGACCAGAGCTGAACATAGGATTCTAAATTCAAAGGCAATTCTGTGTATTTCTCAATTGGGAAAGCTAGATTATAGAATTACTGTTCCTTTCATCATGATGATCACATCACAATCCCCAAATCACTTCCTAGTTTGTCTAGACTACCCCATGTTTTCATAAATTTAGGATGAACCATTTTTATACATCACTTTAACTTGCTTACACAAATTATATTTGACATTTTCTGTAGTCTTTGTACTTATCTAGCACTAAATATCTTAACATTTGTTAACTACCCCGTCAAGATGGGGGAAAAACATGACTGGACCTCCTACAGTACACATCCACACCCACACTCACACACAATTTTAAGAGTCAAACAACTCCTGGCTCTGTCACTATCACCTTCCCCCAAAGTTTCAAAAGCCATTTTAAAATGGTCTCACTATTGTGAACCTTGAATGCTGTTTAAGGTCATAAATTGACCTCCAGATGACTAAAAGATAACCCAGAAATCCCTAGCCATTTTGGGGGGATATATTGTTTGGCATTGGGGGTTTTGTTGAGGAGTGGGAGCTGTCAAGGTACAATCTAAAACTGCTGTGAAATGACGTCTGCGTAAGAGAGTGCATGAGCCAGTGCATGAGCCAGGAGTGGGTGAAGCAGATGTTCCTACAAATGGGAAATGGTATTCTCCAAGGCTCCATGGAGCTCCAGTGTTTATTTATTTGACTTGACTTGTATGCCGCCCCCTCTCCAAAGGGACTCGGGGCAGCTAACAACTAAAAACCAACAATAAATTAATTACCTAAAAATAGCATTAACTATTACAAGCCAAATGTCTCTAAAACCCACAAATCCTAAACTAAATTTAACCCCCCCCCAGAGGTCAGCACAGCCCAGCCTGTTTGAAGAACCAGGTTTTCAGATCATGGTCAGGGGCCAAACAGAGTCCCAGGGGTAGTTGGTTTCATAGGGCGGGGGCTGCCACAGAATAGGCTCTTCCCCAGGGGACCGCCACAGATGGCACCCCGAGGAGCCCCTGCCTGTGGGCCCGCACAGGGCGGTTGGCTCTCGATGCCAGCAGGAGATGCTCCCGTAGATATCCTGGACCCATGCCTTGAAGGACTTTGTATATGCAGGTCGTGCAGGAGGGGGAGGGTGTGGTACATGGGGTACGGGAAACTCCCATCACAACCCGCACGGCTGCATTCTGCATCAGCTGAAGCCTCCGGATGGTGTGCAAGGGCAGTCCTAAATAGAGAGCGTTACAGTAGTCGAGTTGAGAGGTAACAAGTGCATGAGTGATCGTGCGCAGGGCATCTCAGTCCAGATATGGGCGTAACTGGCGAACCAGCCGGACCTGGGCAAAGGCCCCGCTGGCCGCAGCTCCCACCTGCTCCTGAGAGGGCGTCGAGAAGCCCAGGTAGGGCAACTGCCACACAGCTGGGGGAAAGGTATGTGAGCAGCAAGCCCACCCGACCCCCAGGCCCCCACCTCAGGAGGAGGGTCTCACACCCACCTATCTCCGGAACAGTGACCTCCCTTGGAATCAGGGTCTCCCGAATAACCACAGCCACCCCCCCACCCCTCTCCTGGGCTCGTGGCTGGTGCAACACCCGAAAACCTGGGGGGCATAAATCAACCAGAGAGACTCCGCCCTCTGGCCCCAACCAGGTCTCGGTGATACAGGCCAGGTCCGTGGCCTCCTCTTCAATCACCTCACAGAGAAGGGATGCTTTATTAGCCACGGACCTGGCATTAAGATCCCCAGGAAATTGGGAAGAGGCCAAGGGGTCGGAGCGCGCCACCGCTTGAAGACTGCTTGAAGACAGCGGGGCCATGCTCCCGTTTCCATAGCATAAAGTTGGTCCTATAAATGGTAAGTGCCATATATGAAGGGGCCTTTTCTATTAGATGTCCTAGTTTAATAAATATAATTTAATAAGGATGTCCTAGTTTAATAAAGAAAAGATATTGTGATATTGATATTGTGATTCCATTCAATCACAAAATCAAAATTTAAAAACTCATCTTAAAAATACTTTCACTGGGTATTGTAAGGCCTCCTTGTAGGAGCTGTGATGGTACAGTGGATAGAACACAGTATTGAAGGCTAACTCACTGTTCACTGCCAGCAGTTCAATTCTCACCAGCTCAAGGTTGACTCAGCCTTCCATTCTTCAAACGTCAGTATGACCCAGATTGTTGTGGGAAATATGCTGACATTTGTAAATATGCTGACATTTGCTTAAAGAGGGCTATAAAGCAATGTGAAGCAGTATATTACTGTAAGTCTAAGTGCTATTACTAGTGCTAGTGCTCCTGCCTTGAGCAGCAGGTTGGACTAAAAAGCCTCTGAGGTTTCTTTCTGCCCAATGATTCCATGTTCTATGCTCTATAAATGGGGAAAAAAAACACATGTACTGCATATGGGTTACCTCACTCGTCATGAAATGAAATGAAAACCCTTATCTCCTTTGAAGTCATGCTTTCAGTAGTTGGTGAAAAGTTGCAAACTTTGCTAATCTTTTGACTCATAAATGAACTTCTGGCCCAATTAGATCAAAGCTTTTTCCTCTCTTTTGCAATTAGAGGACTTGTCATACCAGGCAAAATAACCCTGTTGCTTCAATCAATCTTATAGGGGCTGCTGAAGCTAAACAAGGTTATTTCTGGTTAGCATTTAGAATTCCAGGGCTATTGGCTAAACATTTTTTTCTACCTTTGAACCAGTTTTGACTTCTGATGACTGCCTGGACATATTCCTGCACTTTACTTGGCAAGATTATAGATGTGAGTGCCATTATCTTCATGCTATACCTCCCATTACTACCTCCCATACTACCACCTCTTACAATACTAGACAACACCATATCAACAGTATCAACAGTAGAGACATTCAAATTTCTATGTTCTACTATATCACATGACCTAAAATGGACACCTAACATCAAAAACGTCATCAAAAAAGCACAACAAAGAATGTTCTTTTTGCGCCAACTCAGGAAGCTCAAACTGCCCAAGGAGCTGCTGATCCAGTTCTACAGAGGAATGATTGAGTCTGTCATCTGCACCTCTATAACTGTCTGGTTTGGTTCTGCAACCCAACAGGACAGACACAGACTTCAGAGAGTAATTAGGACTGCAGAAAAAACAATTACTACCAACCTGCCTTCAATCGAGGACCTGTATACTGCACAAGGCAAAAAGAGGGCTGTGAAAATATTTACAGACCCCTCACATCCTGGACATAAAGTGTTTCAACTCCTACCTTCAAAACAACGCTATAGAGCACTGCACACCACAATAACTAGACGCAAGAACAGTTTTTCCCCGAAAGCCACCACTCTGCTAAACAAATAATTCCCTCAGCCCTGTTCAACTATTACAAAGTCTGCACTACTATTACTGTTAATCTTGTCATCATTCCTTATCATCCATCCCCTCCCACTTGTGACTGTATGACTGTAACTTTGTCACTTGTATACTTACGATTTATATTGACTGTTTCCTAGTATGATTGATTGCTTATTGTACCCTATGACTATCATTAAGTGTCGTACCTTATGATTCTCGACTCCTGACAAATTTATCTTTTCTTTGATGTATACTGAGAGTATTTACACCAAGACAAATTCCTTGTGTGTCCAATCACACTTGGCCAATAAAGTATTCTACTCCTATTCTATTCTATTCTATTCTATTCTATTCTATTCTATTCTATTCTATTCTATTCTATTCTATTCTATGCCAGGGCTGAGAGAGAGAGAGACTGACAGGCCCAAATCAGGGCAAGAGCTCAGTCTGTCAGTTTCTAGCCTGGTGCCATAACCATTATTCCACAATGGCTGTCTTGGCTAGATTGCAAAATGGAAAAAACATTCTGAACAAACCACCTTCACAACATTGCTAGGAAAACAGCATGGAGACAACACAAGTCAAGGTTCTGCATAGATTCTTCCTGGTCTCTGGTTCTGAAGCTTTCATCTGCCACTGTGTATTATATGCAATATGCCTTCAAGTTATATTACTTATTTACCAGTCCACACTGTTACATTTATGTGCATATGAGAATATATAGTGTATGCTATACAGTGCCCTTTTTTTCTTTCTGGCGCATAAGCAGCAGCCTGGGTTAAAAGCAGAGAAGTGTTATGTTTCAAAGGAAAGTAACTGACATGGAAAAAACTACTTTACAAACATAGCTGTAAATGTGGTCAGGAACAAGCTAGGCTTAGCGAGCCAAATTTAGCATGTTGTACAAACATCAGATTCTGACTTCATCCACCAAAAGGGAAAAAAATGAAAAAGAAAAGAAGACTCTGGCACTGTAAACAAATAAAACAAGTTACGCCTTTGTGATTTCCTCGAGCTGGAGGAAGCCTTACACATCTTACACATCTTAAGTGTGGGGAATTAGGCCATGGATGGGCTCACTGGAAGCACCACTTGTGAGCAGGTTAGCAGGTGTTTTGCCGCTAAACCAGCCTTAAGGCTTCCTGCAGGTAGAGGCTATGTTGCTACTGTGAAACCCCAGGATGGCATGCAAACCTCAATTTAATTTTTTAAAAATATTTTTCTGTGTGACTCACAGCATTGCTTTTGATCACAGTTGTTAAAAATCACCATGTTTTGGTTTTCACAGTTTTGAATGACAAAAGCTGTAGCTTTATCACAGAGAAAATGAAATACCACCCAATTTCCCCCACAAACCAGGAGAAGCAAAAGGGACTGGTTCCCTCACGTATGGGCATGACATGGCTGTTGTCTTATCATCATCTGTTTTCTTCATTTCAGTTCTCAGTTGTCCTGAAAAGTATTTAGTAGCCTACCAACCACCAAAAGGTTGCCCCATTTTGGTTTAATGTAACCTGAAAATGCAACTCCCTGCTGTATACTGCACGAGTCAAAAAGAGGTCTGTGAAAATATTTACAGACCCCTCACATCCTGGACATAAACTGTTTCAACTCCTTCCCTCAAAACGACGCTATAGAGCACTGCACACCACAACAACTAGACACAAGAACAGTTTTTCCCCGAAAGCCATCACTCTGCTAAACAAATAATTCCCTCAACCCTGTTCAACTATTACGAAGTCTGCGCTACTATTACTATTAATCTTCTCATCACTCCTTATCATCCATCCCCTCCCACTTGTGACTGTATGACTGTAACTTTGTCACTTGTATACTTACGATTTATATTGACTGTTTCCTAGTATGATTGATTGCTTATTGTACCCTATGACTATCATTAAGTGTCGTACCTTATGATTCTCGACTCCTGATGAATGTATCTTTTCTTTAGGTATACTGAGAGTATTTACGCCAAGACAAATTCCTTGTGTGTCCAATCATACTTAGCCAATAAAAGTATTCTATTCTATTCTATTCTAACTCTCTGCTGTATTTCCACACTATACTAAGTCACAATGTTGCACCAACCCAGCTAGTTTTGGCTTGTTCAAAAAATGGTTGAAACTTAGGTGGCTTAATGCAAAATATCAAACCAACCCATATCTCTCAGGCAATTTATTTAATTTGTCTGACAGGAAAAGAGGCCACTGAAACTCTGCTTCTTTTAGCTATGATAAAAAGCTTGACTTGACAGTTTACAAATTTCCAAGATAATTCTTTCTCAAGCCACCCAATTGAAATGTTCAATTTTTAAAAAAATTGATTTCTTAGAGAAACACAAGCTCAGGATTATTTCTCTAACAAAGAGAGCAAGAGGGAATTCTAGTCAAATAGTTGGTAGGCCATTGGTTATAAAAAAGAGATAAATCTTTCTAGGAAAGAAATACTTCTGTTTCACAAAGTTCACATTGATTAGATTTAGCTTTCCTCATTTCTTTTAAAGAACTGGATAATTTCCTTCATCTCTTTTCTTACATAGTTCATGGTGATGTATAGGACACTCCCGCAGCTACGCTATCAGCCTGCAATAACCCCATGAAGTATTCAGGGCATGTTAAACCTAAAAAGCTCCATTAATGAATACATGTTTGCCACCAGTTTTTCCCATTATGTGCAGCTGTTAAAGAAAGCTTCAGAGTATATGGTCTCATCCAAACCCAAATAGTTTCAGTTCTGTATTTCTTGAAGTTGGAATTTATCACCAAGACAAACTGTGCTAATTAACTGAGCTTTTCAAAGACACACACTCTCTCTCTGTGTGTGTGTGTCTGTGTGTGTGTGTGTGTGTGTGTGTGTTGTGTGAACCCAGCCAATGGGTGCTTACAGAGGAGGATTTTATTATGCAATCATTCTGCTTCAATCATGGGCTTTTATATAGTGTACATAGCAACCTCTCTGTTGTTTTGGCCCTCACTCTGGCAGGTTGGGAGGCTGAATTGCCCTCACTTTCATTACGCCATAAAAGAGAGCTTGTGTTGCTCTTAGTGAATCCTATTCAATCTGTTATGTATGCCGGTTTAAAGTTATTGGTTTAGTTTGAACTGTTCTTGTAAAATGTAAGAAATGATTGGTTTAAAAAGTGCGGGAAAACCCTGCACTCTGATTGGCTGGCAACTGCAGCTGCTGGCTATAAGTAGCAGCCGCAGCCCAGCCAAAGTGGGTCCGTTCTGAGCTGTAGTCACTAATAAACAAAGAGCTTGAAGCACTCCGCGTCTGTCTCTTCATGCAAACTTAACACTGGCGACGAGGATGGGATCTCCCTGAAGAAGAAGGCAACACAGAACAGAAGGAGAGACATGGCTGCGCTGAACACCCCCCCAGCCCCGTTCGATCGGACAGCAGAAGACTGGGAGTCGTATGCAGATCGTTTCCAAATGTATCTGGAAGGAAATGATTTCGCCGACATTTCCGAGAAGCGGAAGAGGGCGGTCTTTCTCACGCACTGCGGTCTGGCAGTTTTCAAGATGGCGAAGGCATTGGCGGGAGCTGCAGACGTGAAGGTAATGGAATGGCCTGACTTAGAAAAGTTGTTAAGGGCCCATTACACCCCACAAGTATCGTGCCTCATTAAGAGACACGAGTTTTACCATCGGATCAAGGGGAAAGCAAAAACGTAAACGACTTTGTGGCAAGTTTAAGAGACATTGGGGGTGCATGTGAATTTAACAATTTAGAAGAGGCCATGCGCAATCAATTTGTTCTGGGCCTTAAAGACAAGGTGCTTCAGAGCAAGTTATTACTAAGACCTAAGATCACGCTGAAGGAAGCAATAGAAGAGGCCTCTTCAGCAGAAGCTACCAAGTCCTCAGCAGCAGCCATGAAGAAAATCAACAAGGCCACAAGCCATCCTGATGTGGAAAAGTCCACAACAACTCATTGTGAGCAAATAGATTCTGAGTCAGACTGTAGTGAGGTGGAGGAAGGAATTTACAGACTCAGAATGGAGAGGAAAAAGAAAGACCTAGGAAGAAAGAGGCAAGATTTTTACTGCAGAGGTTGTGGGGAAGCCACCCGCACTGAATGCAAGTTTTAGACACCATTTGCCTCGTTGTGAAAAAAGAGGACACCTAGCAAGAGTCTGCAAATCATCCAGAACTCCACCCATCAGAAGAAAGTTTGCTACAAGCAAAGACAAAGAATTCAAGCCTAACAATTTCTGTGAGAAAATGGGGTGCAGCACAGAAGCAAATGGGAAGAATGAAACTCATCAAACAGTCACCATTGGTCATTCATCACCACTTAAGAAGTAGAAAAGTGCATGTCAAGGTATTTATTGAAGGAAGGCCTTGCCAAATGGAAGTGGACTCAGGCTCATACCATCTATGGTGTCATGGGACACTATTCACAGTCTTCTTCCCAACATCCAGAAGAAGCACTTCAAGAAGCAAGCATTGACTCTTAAAGACTACCAAGGGAACAAGATTCCAGTAGTTGGAACAAGAGAATTCAACGTGAAGTTCAAGGGCCACCCAAACCTACCACTGACCATCGTGGACAAGGACCGCCAAGTCTGCTGGGCCTTGAGTGGTTCAACCCGCTGGGCATCGAGGTGACTGGCATCAATCACGTGAGCAACACTGAGTGGGAAGAAGCCTTGAAGTCTGAGTTTCCAGAGGTCTCCAGCAATGGATTAGGCAAGTACTTGGGGACCCCTATCTCCTTTAACGTAGATCCCAAGGTACAACCAACCGTTAAAACCCAGAAGGGTCCCATTTGCCTTAAAGGAAAAAAATTGATGCACAATTAGATAAACTAATAGCCCAAGGGGTTTTAGAGCCCACTGATCACTCCAGGTGGGAGACACCCATAGTCACACCAGTCAAGGCTGATGGGTCAGTGAGAATCTGTGGAGACTACAAGGGGACATGGAACCATGCACTTCAGCAGAGCGCATATACAGTTCCAGTAGTGCATCATTTATTACATTCCCTTGGAAGGGGCACAGTTTTGCCAAGTTGGACCTGGCAAAGGCATATCAACAATTAACAGTTGATGATGCCACTGCTGAATCCCAAACCATTGTAACCCATAGAGGTGCTTTCAAATGCAATCCAAAGCCTTATGGAAAGAATGTTACAAGGATTGCAGGGGGTGGTGCCCTATTTTGATGACGTTTTAATTTCTGCTGAAAATGACACTCAGTTACACGAGAGACTCAGGAAGTCTTAACCAGATTCAAAAGCGGGGTTAAAAGTCAAAGAAGAAAATGCACCTTAGAACAGATAAAGTGGAATTCTGGGTTACATGATTGATAAACATGGCATCCACCCCACAGAAGCAGGTTTCAGCAATCAAAAGCCCCCAGGCCAAAATGCAACAGAGATCTGCAAGCATTTTGGGACTCATTAACTTTTATCATATGTTTCTACCTCAGAAGGCAACCATTGCAGAACCCCTACATAGGTTGCTGGACAAGAATCTGTTTGGGTCTGGGGAGGAAGGAACAAGCTGCATTTAACAATATCAAGAGACAAATCACGTCTGATGCTGTGCTGATACAGTTCTCTGAGAATCTTCCTGTTATTCTGCCTTGTGATGCCTCCCCTTTTGGAGTGGGGGGGTATTGACCATATGCTTCCCAGCGGAGGGAAGCTCCTATTTCATTTTACTCTCGCACCTTGACTAAAGCAGAGAGGAACTACAGCCAACTGGATAAGGAAGCCTTGGCAATTGTAGCAGCTGTCAAGAAATTCCATGAGTATTTATATGGGAGAACATTTACTGTTGTCACAGATCACAAAGCCTCTTTTAGGTATTGTGGCAGGGGACAAACAACGCCCACGATCCTGTCACCAAGAATGCTGAGATGGACTGAATTTCTTGCTGCTTATTCATACAAACCTGATCCACAGACCTGGTAAAGACATTGGGCATGCAGATGCTTTGAGTCGCTGCCCACTTCCTTCACACATTGAGGACCCTGTTCTTGAGACTCTACCTTTTTTCAGAAACTGTTGCCAGCTTCCAGTACATGCTGCTCAAATTGCCAGAGACTGCCAAGACACTTTATTGGCTCCTGTTATAGGCTGGATTAAGAAGGGTTGGCCACCAAGATCTACCTCAACTTGCCCAACCTTTCAAATCCAGGCAAACTGAATTATCTGTATTAAGAGGATGTATTTTGTGGGGTAACAGGGTGGTTATTCCTGCAAAACTACAAAAGAGGTTTTGGAAATGTTACATGAGGGGCATCCGAATTGTCAGAATGAAGGGATTGGCCAGGAGTTATGTATGGTGGCCAGGTATTGACAAAATGGTTGCAAACTGGGTTGCATCTTGTCCCAACTGTCAGGTAGTCAGGCCTGCCCCCCTCTCCCCCCACACAGGAATGGGAATGTCCCAGGGCGCCCGGTCCAGGATTCACATTGATTTTGCTGGCCCTACCAGAGGCACACTTCCTTATTATAGTTGATGCATATTCCAAATGGCTAGAGGTTATCCTATGGCATCCACCACAACTGAAGCTGTCATCAAACAGCTTAAAAAGCTTTTTGTAACTCACGGGTTACCTGATGTGCTTGTTTCTGACAATGGCCCTCAATTTACATCCAACCTTTTTGAATCTATCTAGCACAACAGACATGCCCTGACAGCCCTGGGCATCCTTCGGCTAATGGCCGGCTGAACGTATGGTACGATTTACCAAGGAAAAACTTCAGCAATTGGGTCCAGGGGATATCACTGAGAGAGTTGAAAAACTTCTCAGTGTTCAGCATATCACTCCCAACCCCTCAACTAATTTGTCCCCAGCTGAATTGCTGATGGGTAGGAAACTCAGGTCTCCCCTTGATCGTCTGCATCCCACTTACGCACCCAATGCACCACTAGATTCCACTAGCAAAATTCGCACATTCACTGTGGGTGATTCTGTTTATGCTAAGAACCTTATGGGTGAACCATTATGGATTCCTGCTGAGATAACCCAAATCACATGACCCAGGTCTTACAGGGTACAAACGGAGGATGGTGTCCTCTGGAGCAGGCACATTGATCAGTTAAGATCCAGATTGCCTCAGGAGCATTGGTTTTGCTCCTCTCTGGTTCCCATACCTACTGCCTCTTCTAGGGGGGAAGGGGAGGATCATGAGTGTAATCAGCAAGCAAGAATCAACCCCATGTGTAACGAGCTAACACGACAGGAACCACCCCAAAACCTGTCACAGTGCCAACAACCATTTTTACAAATGGAAGATTGCACATCATTACCTGATTTAGGTGCTGACATTGGGTTGGAGATGGATTGGGAGGAGAGACCAGGTTGTAGTAACCAAACAGGTTCTACCATTACTACAAGTCCTAGTAAGGAAATGTCAGCAGACACATTTCCTCCCTCACAAGGTGAGAACCTTAAAACATCTGAACCACGTAGGTCTCAACGCGTGCACTAAGAGCCCCACCTATTTAAAAAGAATACATTAGATAGGCTGGGGTTTGAGTATGGACTGAACCTAGTGGGGAGGGGTGTAATGTATGCAGGTTTAAAGTTATTGGTTTAGTTTGAACTGTTCTTGTAAAATGTAAGAAGTGATTGGTTTAAAAAGTGCGGAAAAACCCTGCACTCTGATTGGCTGGCAACTGCAGCTGCTGGCTATAAGTAGCAGCCGCAGCCCAGCCAAAGTGTGTCCGTTCTCAGCTGTAGTCACTAATAAACAAAGAGCTTGAAGCATTCCGCGTCTGTCTCTTCATGCAAACTTAACACAATCTGGTGCCAGCTAGCAATCCGACCTTTATTAAGACTATGCGTGCTATGGAACTTTTATGAGTATGGCATCTCTCTGGTATTTATTAAAGGAGCCAGACATATTTTAGAAGTTTTGACCACCCTACCACTTATGATATAAATATATGTGGTCAGCAATGTCCACTGGCTTCAAAATGATGGGGTGGCCTAAGCCGTATTCTTTTTTACGTGTGTGCAATGTGTGCGTGTGCATGTGAAAAAGGGGCATGGGATTGATTACCTAGTTGCATCTGTCATTTTAAAGCCAGATAACTTTGAATACTCATATATTTTATTTTATTTTACTTGGACTTGTATGCCGCCCCCTCTCCGAAAGGACTCGGGGCAGCTCACAAATAAAAACACAGAACAATAAATAATTTAAAAAGAAATTAAACCTAACAAGCCAAGCCGAATAAAACTCATTAAAACCAATTTAAAATCCGCCCCCCCAGGAGGTCAGTCCAGCCCGGCCTGTAAAAACAACCAGGTTTTTAGATCGCGCTGGAAGGAGGAGAGATCGGGAGCCAACCGGAGCTCCAAGGGTAGTTGATTCCATAAGGCGGGAGCCGCTACAGAATAGGCTCTTCCCTGGGGCACTGACAGCCGGCATTGTCATGCAGACGGCACCCTGAGAAGTCCCAGCCTGTGTGCTCGCACAGGGCAATCGGTATTTGATATCAGCAGGAGGCGCTCCTGCAAGTACCCCGGACCCATGCCTTGAAGGACTTTGAATGTTAATACCAACACCTTGAATCGCACCCGGAGGGCAACCGGCAACCAATGCAGCTCATGCAGGAGGGGCGTAACATGGGAGTACTGGGAAACTCCCATCACAACCCACGCGGCCGCATGACATAGAGATTAAAATGCTGGATTAGGGCCAGGCAGGTTCAAATCTCCATTCTGCTCTATAGTTTACTAGGCTTTGTGGGTTAATAATTTTCCAGCATATTTCATCTCACAAGGTTGTTCTAAAGATTTAAAAAATGGCTTTAAAAACCCAGATTATTAGAAAATAAACAAATTAGAATCTCTCTCTCTCTCTCTCTCTCTCATATTGGGGATTGCCTACATATAGAAAATGTGAAATTTATTGAGCACAAGAAAATCCAGTTGCCTCCTAAAAAGCACCTTTGGGACAACTATGACCTGGATGACTGAGAATTTCTACAGTCTTTTACTTTCAGCAGAATTTCTGTGGGGAAAAAAAAGAAACGTGTAGTTGAATTATTTTTTCTCTGTATAAGGTAAAAGCTGAAATGGGGTGAATTGACATGCCTACTTCTTTTTAACTGAAAGTGACAATAAAGCTGTAGCTTTTGTAAAATCAAGTTTTATTAATTTTCTATTATTACATTTATTTAATGCTTAATAATCATCATGTTGTCTGGGTTATTTTATTTTCTTAACAATACAAATTGTATTAAAGCTGTAGCTTCTTGAAGACTACCCTAGTTATCACTGGGCATGTTTTTATGGATCATAGACAACCTTATGAAATATCAAATACAGAGAAAGGAGCATTATCTATGCACACAGCTGTTGTCAGAAGCAGAGACATAGGGAGGAGAACAGTAAAAGAAGAAGTGAGTGGAAGAATATTCAAACCACTTAGAGACAAACAACCTACACTCTAATAAACAATTTGGTTTCAGAAAAAAACTATCCTGTAATCTGCAACTCTTACACTGCAAAACATATGGACTACACAACTCGATCAGGGCAAAGCAATAGATGCAATCTAGATAGACTTCTGTAAAGCCTTCAATCCAGTGGTACATGACAAACTACTACTAAAACTAAAATCTTATGGTATCTCTGGACAACTGCATAACTGGATAGAAGCATTCCTGTCAAACAGACAACAAATGGTCAAAATTGGGAGTGTCTTATCAAATTCTGTACCTGTCAACAGTGGTGTCTCCCAAGGCAGTGTTCTAGGACCTACTCTCTTCATACTCTACATAAATGACCTCTGTGATCATATTAAGAGCAACTGCGTTCTCTTCACTGATGATGTAAAGCTATTCAACACCACAGACAATACTGCTACCCTTCAAAAAGACCTCGACTATGTATCAGAGTGGTCAAACAAATGGCAACTTCAAATCTCAACAAATAAATGCTCTGTCTTTCATATTGGCAAATAAATAAATAAAGCAGAAAATAAAATACAAGCTGAATAGTCAAGACCTTGTTGATGATCCAAACTCCATCAAGGACCTTGGAATACTCATCTCTAATGATCTAAGTGCTAGAGCCCACTGTAACTACATAGCCAAAAAGGCATTAAGAGTTGTTAACCTAATCCTATGTAGCTTTTTCTCTGGTAATATCACACTACTAACTAGGGCATACAAAACATTTGCTAGACCAATACCTGAATACAGCTCATCAGTCTGGAACTCACATCACATATCTGATATTAACACAGTTGAGAAAGTCCAGAAATATTTCAAAGAAGAGTTCTCCCCACTCCTCTACTCGTTGCAGAATACCTTATGCCACCAGACTTGAAATTCTAGACCTACAAAACCTAGAACAACGCCGTCTTTGGTCCAATCTAAGTATAGTATATAAAATCATACATTGCAATGTCCTACCTGTCAATGAATACTTCAGCTTCAACCATAACAATACAAGAGCACACAATAGATACAAACTCAAGGTAAACCGCACTAAATTTGATGGCAGGAAATACGACTTCAGCAACGGAGTGGTCAATGTCTGGAATACTCTACCTGACTCTGTGATTTCTTCCCCAAACCCCCAAAACTTTAACCTTAGACTGTCTACTATTGACCTCACCCCTTTCCTAAGAGGTCTGTAGGGGCGTGCATAAGTGCACCAACGTGCCTACTGTCCCTGTCCTATTGTTTCTTTTATTTTTCTTATATGTATTCATTTCATGTATTCATAACTATGTTTATCCTTATATTTATTATCTTGTAAGCAATTGACAAATAAAATAAATAAAATAAATAAATAGCAAACATCAGAGAGTAGTTAGGTGTGACACATTTTTTTTGCCTTTTTCTTTAAACTGACTTTACTGCCATCTGCTGGAAGTATTTATGAATGTTCCAATTCCTTTTATGATAACATATTTATACAGATGTAGGTAGAACTAAGACTGTGCCAAAATCCATCTTGCATATTCTCAGAAATGTTTTTCTCCTGTTTTTTTCTCTCTCATTCTCACAGTGTTCGAGAAATTATTTTGAATTATAGTGATGATATTTTTTTCCTTTAACTGCTGAAGTTGGTGGAGGGTGTTCCTACTTTGGGGGACTGTTAAAAGACTAGACATCTTTCTGTCATTCTGCACCCTCCTGGCTGTCCAGTTTTCCCAACCTGAAAAAGGAGAAAAGTACTAAGTAATGTTTTCTCTAGGATTTAACGGATGTGAAAGAAGCCACAAAGCCTTCAGAATCCCAGAGAGATAATTCAATAATGAAAAACCTCATAACTAAAAAGTGCAAGAGCACCACCGTGCATCCATAAGCACTTCACTAATGTTCTTTTATCCTTGGATGGAAAATTCAGAAGCCAAATTGCTTTCATCAGATAAAATAAGAACTGATAAGGGGAAAAAACAGAACAACAACATTTGGATTTTTTCAAGAACCTTCTAAGTGCTTGCAAATGTATGGATCATATGCGCTAAATGTACATTCAGAAAAGCTATTATGAGTGGTGCTGAGGAAGAAAAATGGAGTATCAGTTGTAAGCAATACATACCCACCTTATACAAATACTGTAGAAGCGCCATGTACATAGAGGGACTAGTTCTATAGCAACTCTGAATGACTTACATATAATAATTAAAACAATTCAATTCAATCTTTATTACAGTCACAGACCAGCACCATTTAAAGAAAATAATATATGTTAACAAAAATTAGACAGCTGACCAGAACAAAACCATAAAATCCAAGCTGCCAATGATAAGCAACCCAAGGGGCTCAACCTCTATCACAGACCAGGACCTAGAGGAACAACCAGGTCTTACGCTGTTCACAGAATGTCAGAAGGGCGGGAGAAGTATGGATCCCTAAGGAGACATCATTCTGCAATAGTTCCAGCAGCTGATCGCTACCCTGGACTTCCAGGTTCCTGTTTTCCACTAGTGTAGAGAGTAAGGAAGATGGCTTGACAGAGAGAGGGGAGATCCATTATCAAAGCAACAAGGAGTGAAAAAATGAAGGAGGAATATAAAAATGCCTCAGATTCCCCTAGTTCATCCGAGTATAGGAAAGGGAGGAGATAAAGCATAATTATAATTGGAAGATTCTGTTGCTATAGCTAGTCTTAATAGGTAAAGGTAAAGTTTTAGTAAAAGTAGTTTAGCCTCCTTTGAAGTTGATTTCCTGGTGTGATTTACATCTTGGGGCTGATAATGGGTCAGCAGCTACCAAGCTTTAAATTACCTTTTGATTATGCTTACAATGGCCTGTTAAATCAATTAAGTTTTCATCTATGTTTTCTCATCCCCTCAGAAACTCATTGTTCCTTTCAACCCTTACTTTTCTCATGTGTGGGCACATTTCAGTTTTGGCTTTCAGAATGAATAATTCTGTCTTTGTTTTCCTAGTTTTTCCCATACTACTGCAAAATTTCCCATCCCTTTTTTTAAAATTTCTAAATCTGTAAACTGATAGATTGCTTCTGTGAAGCTGTTCGTTCTTGTTACAAAGCTTCTGTGATCTCCAGCAGAACTAGGAATGAAGGTATGCTCTCTTTCTCTTAACCACTACTGCAGTATCAAAGTGTAATGGTACTATAATTCTTCATTTTAATGGTTATATATTTTACTTCGTTGTAAGCTGCCTAGAGTTGCCTGATAGTGAGATAGGTGGCATATAAATGTAATAAGAGCCTTGGTGGTACAGGCTGTTAAATGCCTAGCACTTAATTCCAGCTGCCTGCAATTAGTGCAGGCTCAAATCCCACCAGGCTCAAGGTTGACTCAGCCTTCCATCCTCTCGGGGTAGGTAAATTGAGGACCCAAGATTGTTGGGGGCAATAAGCTGACTTTGTAAAAGTAAAGCCAACAGATGAAGCAGGACATAGTCATGTATTGAATTGGTTATTGCTCGCCATGGGGTGTGTACCAAAAATGTAAGCCTCAGCCTGAGTCTTCGGAGAAGGGCGGCATATAAATATGAATAAAATAAATAATTAAGTAAACAAACAAACAAACAAACAACAAAGGAAAAAAAGAGGTTGTATTAAGGTCAAAGGAAAAAAAAACCCTAAGAGTTTAAGATTGATGTCAGCCCTTTAAGGTAGGCCCGGTCCAGAAACTGGCATGGAAAATATTCCAGGAATGTCTTTTATTGTAGTGAGATAAAATAACAAAAGCGTCTCCAAATTTCTCTCTATTCTATCTTACACTAACCCAAGTCAAGGTGCGGTTACTTTGAGTTTCTTTTTCATGCTTCCTTCTATCTCTGGACCGAGTAATCTTTTCTGCAAGTCCCCCTTTGTTTCTCCCTTCACAACTCTGTAAAAACTTCCCAAGGCCCTCTGTACATTGCTGTTACAGGTAGGGAGATTGCTAGATTGTGGAATGAACAATATACCCAGAGAATTAATCATTCTATCTGTATAGTGAAACACCAAACAGCAGGCCTGAGGTCCTACACTAGAGTGGAAAAGTGTCTTGGTAGGTTGAAGAAACACCTAAGAATGGGGGCACCCTACCATCCCATCTCTGTATTCTGAAGTTATGGTATACTCTGTACCCGGGTAGGCCTAAAAGAGTCACATTAACTGGTCTAGCTCATGCAAAGAATTATTCTGGATGTTAAGTTTGCATGAAGAGGCAGACGTGGAGTGCTTCAGCTCTTAAGTTTATTAGTGACTTCAGTTCAGAACGGACCCGATTTGGCTTAGCCGAGGCAGCTATATATAGCCGGCTGCCTCAGCTGACAGCCAATCAGAGTGCAGGGTTTTCCCGCACTTTTTAACCAATCATTTCAAACACTTTACAAGAACAACCAATCAATTCAAACTCTGCATACATAATACCCCTTCCCACTAGGTTCAGTCCATACTCAAACCCCATATATCTAATGTATTCTTTTAAATAGGTGGGGCTCTTACGTGTACGTTGAGACCTACGTGGTTCAGATGTTTTAAGGTTCTCACCTTGTGAGGGAGGAAATGTGTCTGCTGACATTTCCTTACTAGGACTTGTAGTAATGGTAGAACCTGTTTGGTTACTACAACCTGGTCTTTCCTCCCAATCCATCTCCAATCCAATGTCAGCACCTAAGTCAGGTAGTGATGTGCAATCTTCCATTTGTAAAAATGGTGGCACTGTGACAGGTTTTGGGGTGGTTCCTGTCGTGTTAGCTCGTTACACATGGGGTTGATTCTTGCTTGCTGATTATCCTCATAATCCTCCCCTTCCCCCCTAGAAGAGGCAGTAGGTATGGAAACCAGAGAGGAGCAATGGCGACGCTCCTGAGGTAGTCTGGATCTTAACTGGTCAATGTGCCTGCTCCAGAGGACACCATCCTCCGTTTGTACCCTGTAAGACCTGGGGCCTGTGATTTGGGTTATCTCAGCAGGAATCCATAATGATTCACCCATAAAGTTCTTAGCATAAACAGAATCACCCACAGTGAATGTGCGAATTTTGCTAGTGGAATCTAGTGGTGCGTTAGTGCGTAGGGGATGAAGGCGGTCAAGGGGAGACCTGAGTTTCCTACCCATCAACAATTCAGCTGGGGTTAAGTTAGTTGAGGGGTTGGGAGTGATATGCTGGACACTGAGTAGTTTTCCCACTTTCTCAGTGATATCCCCTGGACCCAATTGCTGAAGTTTTTCCTTGGTAAATCATACCATATGTTCAGCCCGGCCGTTAGCCGAAGGATGCCCAGGGGCTGTTAGGGCATGTCTGATACCATGCTGTGCTAAATATGATTCAAAAAGGTTGGATGTAAACTGAGGACCGTTGTCAGAAACAAGCACATCAGGTAACCCATGAGTTACAAAACGTTTTTTAAGCTGTTTGATGACAGCTTCAGTTGTGGTGGATGCCATAGGGATAACCTCTAGCCATTTGGAATATGCATCTACTATAATAAGGAAAGTGTGCCCTCTGGTAGGGCCAGCAAAATCAATGTGAATCCTGGACCATGGGCCCCTAGGACATTCCCATTCCTGTTTGGGGGCGAGAGGTGGGGCAGGCCTGACTACCTGACAGTTGGGACAAGATGCAACCCAGTTTTCAACCATTTTGTCAATACCTGGCCACCATACATAACTCCTGGCCAATCCCTTCATTCTGACAATTCCCGGATGACCCTCATGTAACATTTCCAAAACCTCTTTTTGTAGTTTTGCAGGAATAACCACCCTGTTACCCCACAAAATACATCCTCTTAATACAGATAATTCAGTTTGCCTGGATTTAAAAGGTTGGGCAAGGTGAGGTAGATCTTGAAGAGGCCAACCTTTCTTAATCCAGCCTATAATAGGAGCCAATAAAGTGTCTTTGGCAGTCTCTCTGGCAATTTCAGCAGCCTGTACTGGAAGCTTGGCAACAGTTTCTAGGAAAAAGGTGTGAGTCTCAGGAACAGGGTCCTCAATGTGTGAAGGAAGTGGGCAGCGACTCAAAGCATCTGCGTGCCCAATGTCTTTACCAGGTCTGTGGATCAGTTTGTATGAATAAGCAGCAAGAAATTCAGTCCATTTCAGCATTCTTGGTGACAGGATCGTGGGCGTTGGTTTGTCTCCTGCCACGATGCCTAAAAGAGGTTTGTGATCTGTGACAATGGTAAATGTTCTCCGATATAGATACTCATGGAATTTCTTGACAGCTGCTACAACTGCCAAAGCTTCATTGTCCAGTTGGCTGTAGTTTCTCTCTGCTTTAGTCAAGGTGCGAGAGTAAAATGCAATAGGGGCTTCCCTTCCGCTGGGAAGCATGTGGCTCAACACCCCCTCCACTCCAAAAGGGGAGGCATCACAAGTCAGAACAACAGGCAAGTTCTCAGAGAACTGTATGAGTACAGCATCAGACGTGATTATTGATATTGTTAAATGCAGCTTGTTCCTTCCTGCCCCAGACCCATGCAGATTTTTTGTCCAGTAATCTATGTAAGGGTTCTGCAATGGTTGCCTTCTGAGGTAGAAACATATGATAGAAGTTAATGAGTCCCAAGAATGCTTGCAGATCTGTTTTGCATTTTGGCCTGGGAGCTTCTTTGATTGCCTGAACTTTGGCTTCTGTGGGGTGGATGCCATGTTTATTAATCATGTAACCCAATAATTCTACTTTGTCAGTTCTAAGTGTGCATTTCCCTTCTTTGACTTTTAATCCTGCTTTTTTGAATCTGATTAGGACTTCTCTGAGTCTCTCTTGGAACTGAGTGTCATTTTCAGCAGAGATTAAAACGTCGTCAGAATAGGGCACCACCCCTGGCAACCCTTGAAGCATCCTTTCCATGAGGCTTTGGAAGATGCCTGGTGCTATGCTTACTCCAAATTGCAACCTTTTGCATTTGAAAGCACCTCTATGGGTTACAATGGTTTGGGCTTCTGCAGTAGCATCATCAACTGTTAACTGTTGATATGCCTGGGACAGGTCCAATTTGGCAAAAACTGTGCCCCCTCCAAGAGAATGTAATAAATGATGCACTACTGGAACTGGATATGCACTCTGTTGTAGCGCATGGTTCAATGTCCCCTTGTAGTCTCCACAGATTCTCACAGACCCATCAGCCTTGACTGGTGTGACTATGGGTGTCTCCCACCTGGAGTGGTCAGTGGGCTCTAAAACCCCTTGGGCTATTAGTTTATCTAATTGTGCATCAATTTTTCCTTTAAGGCAAATGGGACCCTTCTGGGTTTTAAGCGGATTGGTTGTACCTTGGGATCTAGGTTAAAGGAGATAGGGGTCCCCAAGTACTTGCCTAATCCATTGCTGGAGACCTCTGGAAATTCAGACTTCAAGGCCTCTTCCCACTCAGTGTTGCTCACGTGATTGATGCCAGTCACCTCGATGCCCAGCGGGTTGAACCACTCAAGGCCCAGCAGACTTGGGCGGTCTTTGTCCACGATGGTCAGTGGTAGGCGTTTGGTGTGGCCCTTGAACTTCACGTTGAATTCTCTTGTTCTAACTACTGGAATCTTGTTCCCTTGGTAGTCTTTAAGAGTCAATGCTTGCTTCTTGAAGTGCTTCTTCTGAATATTTGGTAATAGTCTCTGAATAGTGTCCCATGACACCATAGATAGATATGAGCCTGAGTCCACTTCCATTTGGCAAGGCCTTCCTTCAATAAGTACCTTGACATACACTTTTCTGCTTTTTAAAGGAGAAGAATGACCAATAATTACTGTTTCATGAGTTTCATTCTTCCCATTTGCTTCTGTGCTGCGCCCCATTTTCTCACTGAGGTTGTTTGGCTTGAATTCTTTGTCTTTGTTTGCAGCAAACTTCCTTCTGTTGGGTGGAGTTCTGGATGATTTGCAGACTCTTGCTAGGTGTCGTCTTTTTTCACAATGGAGGCAAATGGTGTCTAGAAACTTGCATTCAGTGCAGAGGTGGCTTCCCCCACAACCTCTGCAGTAAAAATCTTGCCTCTTTCTTCCCAGGTCTTTCTTTTTCCGCTCCATTCTGAGTCTGTAAATTCCTTCCTCCACCTCACTGCACTCTGACTCAGAATCTAGTTCCTCACAATGATTTGTGGTGGACTTTCCCCCATCAGGATGGCTCGTGGCCCTGTTTATCTTCTTCATGGCTGCTGCTGAGGACTTGGTAGCTTCTGCTGAAGAGGCCTCTTCTATTGCTTCTTTCAGCGTGATCTTAGGTTTCATTAATAACTTGCTCTGTAACACCTTGTCTTTGAGGCCCAGTACAAAACGATCGCGATGGCCTCCTCTAAACTGTTGAATTCGCATGCACCCCAATGTCTCTTAAACTTGCTACGAAGTCGTTATGCTTTCATTTTCCCCTGATCACGATGGTAAAACCTCGTGTCTCTTAATGAGGCACGATACTTGTGGCCGTAATGGGCTCTTAACAGCCTCTCCAAATCAGGCCAAGCCATTACCTTCACGTCTGCTGCCCCTGCGAGTGCCCTTCGCCATCTTGAAAACTGCCGGACCGCAGTACGTAAGAAGACCGCCTCTTCCGCTGTTCGAAATGGCGGCAAGATCGTTTCCTCCAGATACATTTGAAACGATCTGCATACGACTCCCAGTCTTCTGCCATTGGATCAACGGGCTGGGGGTGTTCAGCGCAGCCATCTCGCTCTTCTTCTGTTCTGTGTTGCCTTCTTCTTCAGGGGAATCCCACCTTCGTCGCCAGTGTTAAGTTTGCATGAAGAGGCAGACGCGGAGTGCTTCAGCTGTTAAGTTTATTAGTGACTTCAGTTCAGAACAGACCCGATTTGGCTTAGCCAAGGCAGCTATATATAGCCAGCTGCCTCAGCTGACAGCCAGAGTGCAGGGTTTTCCCGCACTTTTTAACCAATCATTTCAAACACTTTATAAGAACAACCAATCAATTCAAACTCTGCATACATAACACTGGAAGTCCTTCTCTTGAGTTCTCCTGTCTTCCTTCCATGATGTTTTCTTCATTGTTTATTTTAAACTAGAGCAGAGATCTCTCTCTGTATAATCTCTCTCTCTCCATATACTTAACACATGAGTAACAGAAGATGCAGCAGAATGAAACAGAACAAGGAAATGCAATTGCTTCAACTGTCCAAAGAAGGAAAATTATAGGAACCAAATCTTATAAAGTCAGAGAGTTCTGTGCTTTTCATGGAACAATGCATTCAATAAAACAATTGTGCAGGCAGGAAAAGCTGTTCCAGTATACATCACCCTCTTAGACAATAGAAGCCCAGTTCCTTCCTTTATTGTTTCTGATTTCCCCCAGGTTGCAAAATGCTCCATATATTTTCACATCCAGCGTAAAATCTTCTCATGTTTTTGCTTCTTTCTTCTCTGAACAGTAGAGAGCAGTGTGACTCTGTTGTGATTCCATCTTCAGAAGCTGAGAGCCTTGTTTTTCTAAGCCCTCTTCTCTTGCTATGATGACATGTTACATAAACGCTCTATAGACAGACCTTTTCCAGCCAGGGCTTGATAGAGAAACGAATGTTCATCTTTCCCCAGAAGATTTTCTTAGCATGTTTTTTTAAATAAGTTAAATTCTAACCAGTAGGGGAAAAAAACCTGCTTTCAAACTTCAGTAAGATTTACAATTCTCCCCGGACTACAAAAATAGAAATTTTACAATGTTGTAACAACTAGGCCTTTAGAGAAGGGGTGTCAAACTCATGTTGTCACAGTTGCATCATGTGACGTATTGGGACTTTGCTAAACCAGGGGTGAGCATGGCCAGCGTGTGATGCATCCGGCCCACGGGCCAGGAGTTTGACAGCCCTGCTTTAGAGGAACTCTCAAGGCACTGGGAGAATTGGGTGCCTTTCTTTTGTTACCAGTGTGCAGGGGAGGCTTGTACCAGTTTCTTAAAAGTCTGGAGCTACCTGACAGAGGAGCAGAATTATTTATTTATTTATTTATTTATTTATTTATTTATTTATTTATTTATTTTTATTCATATTTATATGCCGCCCTTCTCCGGAGACTCAGGGCGGCTTACAGTTTTTGGGATACAACCCAGTGTGCTCAGCAATAGCCTTCCTTCCATTGTATATGCCTGCTTATTACTAAGCGGCATTTTTACAAAGTCAGCTTATTGCCCCCAACAATCTTGGGTCCTCACTTTACCTACCCCGAGAGGATAGAAGGCTGAGTCAACCTTGAGCCTGGTGGGATTCGAGCCTGCAATAATTGCAGGCAGCTGGAGCTAAGTGCTAGGCTAATAACAGCCTGCACCACCAAGGCTCTTACAAATTACCCTTTGTTCTGCTAGAAGCTCCCTTCTAAAAACTGAGGCCAAATGGGAAGGGGAGGATCTGCAAAACAGCTGCTTCCTCCAAAGGTTTAAACCAGCACTTCTCAACTTCAAGTTGAAGTCTACAGATCATAAAGTTGTCAAGTTTGAGAAACACTGGTCGAAGGCTTCCTTCTTCTTCTTTTCCCTTCCAAGGAATACTGTGAGGACACTTCTACACAGCCATCAGTTTTACAGTACAAAACATGTTGTATCGTGGGTGAAAGGAAGACTCGATCCAAGGTGTGAAGCAACTTCTTTATTCGAGTAACAGCAGCAACCAGCAAAAGCCCCGTCTGACAGTTCTCCTTTTATAGGAGCTGTCAGATGGGCCAACCAATCAGCTCTTAGTATTTTCCCGCCTAATCAGTGGACCAGAAGGAAAACTTTCTCTTTAACAGAACACAACAAAACATTTTGGCTCTGCCTTGTGACGGACCTCATTGCTGGCCATTTCTGCAAATGCTGAGAGTTCCCAATGAGGCCACTCCATGCCATTCCAGTGGGCCAATGGGAGACCCAAAACTTGCCTTCAGCCAAAGTGCCCACCCCCCGGCCTACAGGTAGTCTTCAACTTACGACCACAACTTAGCCCAAAATTTCTATTGTTACGTGAGAGATTTATTAAGTGAAGTTTGGCCTATTTTATGACTTTTCTTGCCATGGTTGTTAAATGAATCACTGCCGTTGATAAAGTAGTAATCTGGTTGTTAAATGAACGTGGCTTCCCCATTGACTTTGCTAGTGAGAAGGTCGCAAAAGGTGATCACATGACTCTGGGACACTGCAACAGTCATAAATATGAACCAGTTGCCAAGCATCTGGATTTTGATCCCATGATTAAAATTCAGGTGCTTGGCAACTGGAGATGGGGAGGCTGCAAAGGTTGTACTTGTGAAAAACGGTCATAAGTCACATTTTTCAGTGTTGTTATAATTTTGCATGGCCACTAAATGAACTGTTGTAAGTTGAGGACTACCTCTGCTCTCCTCGCCTCACTGAACTTGTTTTTACATTGTGCAGTGATAGGGAGTAAGGAGGAAATTCTGCTCCTTCAATTTTTAAAAGCCTATAGAGCTAGTCAGACTAATGTGACAAGGAAATCAATTCCCTTGAATTTAAAATCTGAAACAGTAAGTGATTCGTAGCTATCAGTGGCCAGAACTCTCATGCCCACAATGTTGTACTGGTTGCATAGTTGATTGAATTGGCTTGGGGAGGGGGATTGGCCTGAATCTTTGTGGCTCTGCAGAATATCCCTGCAAAATATCTTATACCAAAGAGTGGGAGCCAGTCCTTGGCTTGCAAAATGGTCTTCTGTTTATTTCTTAACTCCTTGTGGCTCTCTTTTTTTTCCATACTGCCTTTAAGGAGCAGCCCAACTGCAGATCGGAGACAACATTGAAGAAATCAGGGCTCCATTCCAGCAGTGTTTTGCAAACCCAGCCTTACCCATCACAAAACAGAGGAGGCAAAAGAGGTTTGATCCTTCACGTGGAAGACATCTTGGGCATGATTTATTTTTGTTGATTTTGTTCCTGTTCTAGAAGGGGAGAAAATGTGCTATTTACTTGAAATCTCTTATAGTAAGTGGTGGGGAGGCTGAGCTTTGAGAGTAAAGGTTGTCAGGCAGCAGCAATATGAGCACCACAGAAGAACTAGGCTGCACCTGATGCATGTATTGTGGTTATTTCTTAAATCCAGGAGATTTGTGGAGATTCTAAATAATATTAGAAAGTAAGTATGCATGCGTGTGAGTAAGTGTGAAAGAGAGAGAGAGGGGGTTTTCATTTCTCTGTGTTCAGCAAAGACATAGCAGCAATAGTATCTAATCATAAGCCATATGAGATGTGCTGTACTATGAATATTCATTATCAACCTAACTGGGGGAAGGCCAATATGGGCTAAAGGCATGTTGACCCCACAGAACCTGGCATTTTTCTTGCCCAAGGAATTCTGGGAAATCTAAGCTGTTTAACTCCCAGCTGAGTATCTTGGCTATTGCCTGGAGTTCTAAAATGCAAGCAGCCCGCTTTGCTACTATAATATTAGATCTTTTTCTTGACAAGATGAGTTGCAGGATATTTGCTCCATGCCTCCAAGATGGCCAGTTTACTACTATGAGCTCAGTGGAGGTGGGAAGGGAGAAAAAGGAGCAGAATTGATGTCAAAGTAGGGTTTTCATCAGCTCAGAAAACTTGGATGAAGGAAGCTCCAAGCTGGTTCCAACAGTAAACTAAGTTAAAAAAATTAGCTTGCCTACTTTTGGCTCAGTGTATGAGGTCTTAGCCACTGAAGTTCAGAAGTTCATGATGATGATTTAGTGCAGGGTGGGTGACTTTCAGCACAGGACTGCACTTTAGCCCCTGTATCATGTAACGTGCAGCTGTAGGAAAACAAATTGTTTTAGCAACACAGAGCTTCCTAGAGAGAGCCTTAGATTAAGAGGCTGGGCAGGCCTGAACTGGAGTACGGGTGGGAGGGGGAGGTTCAGGGTAGCCCCACCCTAGAATTTCTCATGATATATCTGGTAGGTTAGTTTGCCAATATTTTGTCCATTAGGTGTAAGCAAATAAAGGACAGAGTTCAATTGGATTTTTTTTGCATTGTTTCTGGGTTTGGACCTGACACCCTTTGACCATGAGCTGAAAGCTGCAAAGATTTCAGCTATTTGAGACAGGAAATTCTAATACTGTCATGCCAACCTACAAAGAGGTTTGACACGGGTTAGATAGAATAAACCTGACTCTCCTCAAATCCCACCAACCATGGAAACAAATAAAAATATCTGCTCTGCTTATGCAGCGGTAAGCCCTGCCCAGTTTACACCTGGCTTCCTTAAAATAACAGTGTGGTTCCTTCCTGCCATTTAAAACTGCTAGTGCTACTTTAATCAATTAACCAAAGTGTGATGCGTGAACTAGACTATTACACTTTGATAAGCCATCTATGCCCCCACCCCCAATGTTACCAAACTACAAATTCCAGCCACCTTCCCGTTAGGCAGGCTGGATGCAGTGGCTAGGATTTGAAGAATAAAATAAGAGCAATGCTAAAAGTCTTGGGTAGAACTACCAGAGTTAAGTGGTAAAAACCAGATAACCCTAGATGGCACCAAAGAGTCATTTCACTGGTATGGTTTTCAAATCCCACAGGTACACCTACTTTGTAATTGGGGCTTTGTCTTTTGGACTGCTGAATGATATGGTGCACAAGCTGCTCTTTTGCTGTTTGAATCGTTGTTTGGAAAAAAATACACCAGAAGGACAAGCACAAACTGTTTCACTATCTTAGCTTCCCTTGACAGGCAAACCTTGGCTCTATGTCTTTCTGACCCATGGTGACAGCTCTCCAGGGACTTGGGCAGAGAGGCATCTTTTTCATCACTGCTCAGCTGAACATACCAAGGACTTAACTAGAGACTTTCTGGATGCAAACCAAGTTTTAGGGTCTGAGTAGTATACTTCATACTACTGGTCTGTTTTCCCCTTATCTCCAAGTTGAAGGCTGTGCAGGCAGGCAGGCAGGCAGGCAGGGAGA
>CM019149.1:132777019-132792406 GCA_009733165.1 Naja naja | reverse complement strand
GAATCTTTAAAATTGCTTGGTTATATACCATATCAATAATACTAAAAGCGAGGTTAAATCAAAAAAAAATGCATTCATACTTTCACCCCTCTACATTCAACAGGAATTGTAAGCTTATTCTCCTCATTAAGTAGAGAACCGATCCTAATATATAACCTTCTGTTATGACGAAATGTCTCTCAGCTCAGAGGAAAATATTTATATTAAAGAGCTGTCAGTCTCACATTCCAAACTCACTGCATTTCTCAAGAACTCTATATTTAATTTTAGATAGCTTGTATTATTTCAAGCAGATTCTTGAATTCTGATGAGAAAGGTCAATTCTGTTTGAAATTTTAGGAAGTTTGTCGCACTACGGAGTTTGAGACCCCTTGTTTTATCAGTGCTGAATTGACTTACCATGATCTTTATCCTTGCAGAAATAATATAACTTTTTTAAACACAGTACATCCTGCTTATTAACTGCTTTGACACATCTCATTTTGAAAAGCTAAATCCACTGGGAAATTGGTTGTTGCCTATTTCAGAGAACTTCCTGGGTCTACCTCAAAAGAGAGTTGAGGTGGGGAAGTTTGCCTTGATAGTCTGGTCTGCCTCATGAACAGCAGTCACTGTACAGAGCAGGCCCCTCCTGCATGCAGAAGACCCTGCTGCCAGATGATGCTGAACAACTGTTTTTTTGGGGGGGGGACCCCTTCTACTTTGATGAAGGCATTTGCAGGAATGCTTTGCTCAAGTCATTATTGAAGAAAAGCACCTCTGTACAGCCCTGCTGGTCTTAGTCAATAAAACATAGCCCTCGAATTACAACAGTAATGAGGACCAGAATTGCTACTGCTGAGTGATGCAGTCATAAAGCATGTTGTCATGTGATTGCATTGCTTAGTGACAGCAATCCTGACAGTCCCTGATTGACATTAACCAAATCCCACCAGATGTTAGGCCTTCTTGGCTTGGTCCCTTTCAGCACAGATCCTTGGTAAAATAAGAAACTGCCTTCTTTACCTTTCCTTCAACTTCCTCCACCCACCTATTTCTGCCTTCATTTTTTCTCTTTTGACCATACTGCACAGTGGCATTTCTTTGTGGTGGCAGCACTGGGATAGAGGCCCAGGTGTCAAGCGCCATGGAAATCAGGACATCCAGGCAGTCCAAATGGATATAAAGATTTATTGCAAGCTTAAGGTCTCTACAAGAATCTGAACTACTAACAACCCAAGCAAATTAGCGGTAGTTAAGGTTAGAGGAATTCAAGGTGGACTGAGCTTAGATCTCTTGTGGGTATGAAGGGACTAATAACTGAAGACAGGTTTGACACCTCCCTAAGGCTCAGCCTGGTCAACTCTTAAAACAGGACAATCAGCAGTTTCAGCCAGCTGCCACCATCACTTGGGCTCTATTTTAGTCCCAGCATCACTCAAGCACCACACTGTGGCTAGCCATCCCAATGCCACAGTGCAAAGACCCAGTCAACCCAGCTGCCCTGCACTCCTCAGGCCTTGCTGTGCCCAGCTGACCTTTACTGTCTTCCTATGTGAGACATCTGCTGGCCATTTCTTCCTGAGGCTGCTCACATTGTTCTCCAAATGACACATATGTCATCCTCCAACTGGCATGTGCCATTCTCACAATGCTTCAGAAAGCCTTCGGAAAACTTCTGAGGCCTTCCATCACAAAAACAGTGTATGATATTTGGAGAACAGCCTGTGCTATTTGGGGAACAGTGCAAGTGGACTTGGGAAGAAAGCTTGGCACAGCCAGCCCACAGGCCAGATGCCACTTATCAGCAGTGGAAAGAAAACCGTGAAGGTTTGTTGGGTGCAACAGGCCCTGCAGAGTGCAGGATGGCAGAGTGGCTGGGGCTTTGCACTATGGAGCTGGGGCGGCTGACTGCAGTGAGAGTTTCAGGTGGTGCTTCTTGGCTGAAGTGGTAGCCCGGGCTGGTGGCATGTGGCTGAGATTGCTAAAGGCCCTAGGTATCTACATCGTTAACAGTGCTGCTGTGCAGGACAGCCAAAAGAGCTAAGATGGAGAGGAGAGTTGAAATGCCCCTATAATCATAAGTGCAAGTGAAATTTTACTCACAGGATACTGGAAGTAATACATTTGGTGACTGGCATAAGTATTATTTGTTCAGTGACTTGTAACTTCAAGTGGTCTCTCAGAAAATGGTCATACTGTGAGGATGACTATCTGTATTGTTATTGGAAAGCACCAGATCCTTCCCAAATAATATTATTCCCACACAATCCAATTCAGAATTAGATGGTTTAATATAATGAACACCCCTAAAATGGTCTTGGTTTTAACAGTCAAGCTCAGTTGCTTTCATCCAAGGACTTAGATTTTCTTCTAAATTCTTAGGAAGGACGGAAGGAAGGAAGGAAGGAAGGAAGGAAGGAAGGAAGGAAGGAAGGAAGGAAGGAAATTTCCTGCTGTGATTCTAAAGCAAGAACTGACTTCATTGTCTCTTTGTCATTTGCTCAAAACAATTTGATTTGAGGAATTCTTAATATAAATTCTGTCAGGACCAAGGTTAATTCCCTTAGTGTTTGGCAAGAAAAAGATTAATACTAGGTGGTGAAAACCGAGTGGAGTATGGGATCCAGATATATATTAATGTTTTGGGGAAAAATCTCAAGGGACAGGTTTCAACTCTAACTAAAAAAGAAAATCCCAACACAAGATAAAAAGGGAGGCATAAAGAGAATTTGTCTTTTGCTATTTACTTCCTGTTCTGTTCTCCACCATGGGGAACTGGTTAATGACCAGAAATTACACAGCATCAATCTTCACATTTCACAAAGGGATAGAATATGGAAAATTTCTGTTTCTGTCTTCATGCAAAAATCCTGCCAAGAGCCCTCAAGGTACCCCAGAGCCTTTAAGTATAAAATAATTGCCAGGCTGTCATTTGAGCTAATTCCTCAATCTTTCTCTTTCCCTGGACACACAATGCTTCCCCTACTCAAAAGGAAGGGTTCTTGATTGTTTTCATAAGATATTGGCCCTTCAAATTGGTAAATATTTAGCAGCTTTATTAAGGTCGTCCTTACCACTCAGCCAAGCTAATCATGCCATTTTATAGATATAGTATGAGAAAATTTAATCAACAGGTACAGAAGGTGTTAGATTTGCATGAAGAGTCAGACGCGGAGTGCTTCAGTGAAGAGTTTATTAGTGACTACAGCTCATAACAGACCCCATTTGGCTGGGCTGCGGCTGCTACTTATAGCCAGCAGCTGCAGTTACCAGCCAAGCAGAGTGCAGGGTTTTTCCCGCACTTTTTAAACCAATCATATTTGACATTTTACAAGAACAGTTCAAACTAAACCAATGACATTCAAACCTGCATACATAACACCCCTCCCCACTAGGTTCACTCCATACTCAAACCCCAACCTATCTAATGTATTCTTTTAAATAGGTGGGGCTCTTACGTGTACGTTGAGACCTTCGTGGTTCAGAAGTTTTAACGTTCTCACCCAGTGAGAGGAAATGTGTCTGTTGACATTTCCCACTGGGACTTCCTGTGAAAGAAGACCCTGTTTGATTGTTAGAATCTGGTCTCTCCTCCCAACACATCTCCAGCCCAATGTCAGCACCCAAGTCAGGTAGTGATGTGCAATCTTCCACTTGTAAGGATGGATTTTGGCATTGTGACAGGTTTTGGGATGGTTCCTGTCTTAATGGTCGTTACACATGGGGTTGATTCTTGTTTGCTGATTATCCTCATGTTCCCCCCCTCCCACCTAGAAAAGGCATTAGGTATGGGAACTAGAGAGGAACAATTGCATGTTCCTGAGGTAACCTGGATCTAAGCTGATCAATGTGCCTGCTCCAGAGGACTCCATCCTCTGTTTGTACCCTGTAAGAACGAGGGCCTGTGATTTGAGTTATTTCAGCAGGAATCCATGAAGGTTCACCCATAAGGTTCTTAGCATAAACAGAATCACCCACACTGAACTTTGCTAGTGGAATCAAGTGGTGCGTTGGGTGCGTAAGTGGGATGAAGGCAGTCAAGGGGAGACCTAAGTTTCCTACCCATCAACAACTCTGCTGGGGATAAGTTAGTTGATGGATTAGGAGTGATGTGCTGAACACTAAGAAGTTTTCAACTTTCTCAGTGATGTCCCCAGGACCCAATTGCTGAAGCTTTTCCTTGGTAAAATGTACCATTCGTTCAGCCCGGCTGTTAGCCGAAGGGTGCCCAGGGGCAGTCAGGGCATGTCTGATACCCTGTTGTGCTAGATAGGATTCAAAAGGTTGGATGTAAATTGAGGGCCATTGTCAGAGACAAGAACATCAGGTAACCCGTGGGTTAAAAAAACTTTTAGAGCTGCTTGATGACAGCATCAGTTGTGGTGGATGCCATAGGGATGACCTCTAGCCATTTGGAATATGCATCTACTATAATAAGGAAGGTGTGCCCTCTGGTAGGGCCAGCGAAATCAATGTGAATCCTAGACCATGGGCCCCTAGGACATTCCCATTCCTGTTTGGGGGCGAGAGGTGGGGCCGGCCTGACTACCTGACAGTTGGGACAAGATGCAACCCAGTTTCAACCATTTTGTCAATACCTGGCCACCATACATAACTCCTGGCCAATCCCTTCATCCTTACAATCCCAGGATGACCCTCATGTAACATTTCCAAAACCTCTTTCTGTAGTTTTGCAGTAATAACCACCCTGTTACCCCACAAAATACATCCTCTTAATACAGATAATTCAGTTTGCCTGGACTTAAAAGGTTGGGCAAGGTGAGGTAGATCTTGAAGAGGCCAACCTTTCTTAATCCAGCCTATAACAGGAGCCAATAAAGTGTCTTTGGCAATCTCTCTGGCAATTTCAGCAGCGTGTACTGGAAGCTTGGCAACAGTTTCTAGGAAAAAGGTGTGTGCCTCAGGTTCAAAGTCCTCCTTGTGACAAGGAAGTGGGCAATGACTCAAGGCATCAGCATGTCCAATGTCCTTGCCAGGCTTGTGGATAAGTTTGTATGAATAAGCAGCAAGAAATTCAGTCCACCTCAGCATTCTTGGTGACAGGATAGTGGGTGTAGGTTTGTCTCCTGCCACAATGCCTAACAAAGGTTTGTGATCTGTGACAATGGTAAATGTTCTCCCATATAAATACTCATGAAATTTCTTGATAGCTGCAACAATTGCCAATGCTTCCTTGTCCAATTGGCTGTAATTCCTCTCTGCTTTGGTCAAGGTGCGAGAGTAAAATGCAATAGGGCTTCCCTCCTGCTGGGAAGCCTGTGGCTCAAACCCCCCCACTCCAAAAGGGGATGCATCACAAGTCAGTACAACAGGTAAATTCTCAGAGAACTGTATGAGTACAGCATCAGACGTGATTAGTCTTTTAATACTGTTAAATGCTGATTGTTCCTTCCTGCCCCAGACCCAAACAGACTTTTTGTCAAGTAATCTGTGTAATGGTTCTGCAATGGTTGCCTTCTGAGGTAGGAACATGTGATAAAGTTAATAAGTCCAAGGAAGGCTTGCAAATCTGTTTTGCATTTTGGTCTAGGGGCTTCTTTGATTGCTTTAACCTTGGCATCTGTAGGATGGATGCCATGCTTGTCAATCATGTAGCCCAAGAACTCAACCTTGTCAGTTCTAAGAGTGCATTTTTCTTCCTTGACTTTTAACCCTCTTTCTTGAATCTGGTAAGGACTTCTCTGAGTCTCTCTTGTAATTGAGTGTCATTTTCAGCAGAGATTAACACATCATCAAAGTAAGGCACTACCCCTGGCAGTCCTTGGAGCATCCTTTCCATAAGGCTTTGGAAAATGCCTGGTGCCACGCTTACTCCAAACTGTAACCTTTTACATTTGAAGGCACCTCTATGAGTCACAATGGTTTGGGCCTCTGCAGTGGCATCATCAACTGTTAGTTGTTGATATGCCTGGGCCAGATCCAATTTGGCAAAGACTGTACCCCTGCCAAGTGAATGTAATAAATGATGCACCACTGGAACTGGATATGCCTCTGCTGCAGCATGGTTCAATGTCCCCTTATAGTCTCCACAGATTCTTACTGACCCATCAGTCTTGACTGGTGTGACTATGGGTGTCTCCCATCTGGAGTGGTCAGTGGGCTCTAAAACTCCTTGAGCTATTAGTTTATCTTATTATGCATCATTTTTTCCTTTAATGCAAATGGGACCCTTCTGGGCTTTAAATGAATTGGGGCACCTTGGGATCTAGGTTGAAAGTGATAGGGGTCCCCATATACTTGCCCAATCTGTTGCTGAAGACCTCTGGAAACTCAGACTTCAAGGCCTCCTCCCATTCAGTGTTGCTCACGTGATTGATGCCAGTCACCTCGATGCCTAGTGGATTGAACCACTCAAGTCCCAGCAAGCTTGGGCAGTCCTTGTCCACGATGGTCAGGGGCAAACGTTTGGTGTGGCCTTTGAACTTCACGATGAATTCTCTTGTTCCAACTACTGGAATCTTGTTCCCTTGGTAGTTTTTAAGAGTAAGTGCTTGCTTCTGGAAATGCTTCTTCTGAATGTTGGAAAGTAGCCTGTGAATAGTGTCCCATGACACCATAGATAAATAGGAGCCTGAGTCCACTTCCATTTGGCAAGGCCTTCCTTCAATTAGTACCTTCACATGTACTTTTCTGCTTCTTAAGGTTGAAGAATGACCAATGGTGACTGTTTGATGAGTTCATTCTTCCCATTTGCTTCTGTATTGCCCCATTTTCTCACTGAAGTGGTTAGGCTTGAAATCTTTGTCAGGAAACTTCTTTCTGCTTGGTGGAGTTCTGGATGATTTGCAGACTCTTGCTAGGTGACCTCTTTTTTCACAACGGAGACAGATGATATCAAAAACTTGCATTCAGTGTGGGGGTGGGCCCCCCCCCACAACCTCTGCAATAAAAATCTTGCCTCTTTCTTCCAAGGTCTTTCCCTTTCTTCTCCATTCTGAGTCTATAAATTCCTTCCTCCACCTTGCTACAGTCTGAATCGGAATCTAATTGCTCACAATGGGTTGTTGTGGATTTTTCCACATCAGGATGGCTTGCCTTGTTAATTTTCTTCATGGCTGCTGCTGAGGACTTGGTAGCTTCCGCTGAAGAAGCTTCTTCTATGGCCTCCTTAAGCATGATCTTAGGTTTCATTAATAATTTGCTCTGCAAAACCTTGTCTTTTAGGCCTAGAACAAATCGATCGCATGGCCTCTTCTAAGTTGATAAATTCACATGCACCCCAATGTCCTTAAACTTGCCACAAAGTCATTAACGCTGCTTTCCCCTTGATCCCGATGGTAGAATTCGTGTCTCTTAATGAGGCACGATACTTGTGCGTAATGGGCTCTTAATAACTTTTCTAAGTTGGGCCAGTCCATTACCTTCACATCTGCAGCTCCCGCCAATGCCTTCGCCATCTTGAAAACGGCTGGACCGCAGTGGGTGAGAAAGACCGCCCTCTTCCGCTTGTCGGAAATGTCGGCGAGATTGTTTCCCTCCAAATACATTTGGAAACGATCTGCATACGAGTCCCAGTCTTCTGCTGTCGGATTGAACGGGGCTGGGGGGTTGTTCAGCGCAGCCATCTCTCTCAGCTTGTTCTCCACATTGTCTTCTTCGGAAGGATCCCACCTCGCCGCCATGTTAGATTTGCATGAAGAGTCAGACGGAGTGCTTCAGTGAAGAGTTTATTAGTGACTACAGCTCATAACAGACCCCATTTGGCTGGGCTGCGGCTGCTACTTATAGCCAGCAGCCACCGTTGCCAATCAGAGTGCAGGGTTTTTCCGCACTTTTAAACCAATCATATTTGACATTTTACAAGAACAGTTCAAACTAAACCAATGACATTCAAACCTGCATACATAACAGAAGGCAACTGAATTATTCAGCGTCATTTTGATTTGCGCTATAAATCTCAGAGATGATACAGGATATTTTGAGTTTTCATCTGCAGAGGAGAGAGAACTCTGACCCTGGTGGTGGGAAATCTGACATTAAATAAACAAACACCATTTCCTCCTTCCATTTCTAGGACTGGTTTTTCTGGCAGCAGGATTTCTGCTTTGGGGATGAACCAAAAAGATATATCCTGGGAATCATCTGCTTAGATCCTTTTCCTATCCTGGATTTAACACAGAGGGCAATTTCACACATTAACCAGATGCGTAAGAGACAACATCAGCAAATAGCTCCTGGCGGATATTTCTATGGACGGCTTACAATTTGCAGCCAGATCCATGGTTTCCAGAGATGGGATAGCACTGGGAGGTAGTCCACCATTAAGCCCTTTTCAGGAAATGAACTAAGAGTCTATTGACACAGTCCTAAGTATTAAACGTGGCCAATATTGTATAGAATCCTGAAGGAGAGTAAGTACATGAGAAGACCAGCTTCTCTCTTTCAGCCCATCGATAGCAGTCCAAACTTTTTCAGGTAGGAAGCAGTTAGAGAAACAATTAATGGTTCCCAGCCTGCCCAAACAAATACACTACTATGGGCAAGGCAAAAGAACCAAAGAAAATATTCCTCAATTTTATGCTGTCATTCACAGGTCAGCAGAGGACCTGCATGGTACAGCAGACTCACAGAAGATACAGAATTCATATAAAATCAAGGGAAAGTTTCCTGCCATTCCCCAACTTCAAATACAAAGAGAAGCAGCTCAGAATGAAGGAAGCATATGTGATGTGCTGGCACTATATCTCGAACATGCTGTAGAAGGGTGAAAAGCCAATGGCCTATGTCTCCTACAACAGAGTTCCCCAATCTTTCCAGCGGGGAGGGGAGGTGGTTCCACATGAGTGGTGGGCAAGCCCATGCATGTGTGCAGCTCCATTTGTGCTTGTGCAAATGGAGAGCGCACACACACACACTCTCCTGTTGCTTCCGCAAGTGGGATGCATGCATGCGCACTCACCCACCACTTCTGCAGCCCAGTTTCAAATAGCTCAAGGCCGAGTAGTGGGCTGCATCCCGGGGGTTGGGGATCCCTATTCCACAAAGCAGCAGGTTATATCATTTATCACCAGCAGGCTGTGTTGCTTTGGCCAGGAACAGCTTCTCTCCAGCAGCACAGCCCATCTCAACAGCTCTAATAGAAGGAATCCTATCAGCAGATAATTGTAGGGCAGATCCATGTATATTTATTAAACATTTTAAGATAAACATGTCCACCTATACAGAAGGTACTGTAATGGCTACTGTTCCAGTGTGGGAATACTGTTATAGTTCACCCATGATAATACTAACTACTGGCTGTGTTTGCTAAATGTTATCTATTGCTCTTCCATTTCCTTCCATTTCTGGTCCACTGGTGGGTTTGTTTGTTTTTCTGTTGCAATGAATTATTCAATTGAAAAGAACTTGAAGTGCATTGAGCTAAAGTCAGTGCACTTATCTGAAAGTCAGAGGATTTCTCAATGGGATATGAGAAACTTAAGCTCTGCCTTCCAGCTGCCATAGACGGAGTTAACTCTTCCCTCTCAGATCCATCTTTCAGCAACCAGAAAGATACTTCATTTTTCAAACTGTGGCCAGCAATTAGGAATCCATAGCCATTTTTTAAAAATATAGAAAAGGGGCAAGGCTGGTTAGCTGACAAAAAGCTCCCAAACCATAGGAGATATTTGGGGTCATGATGATTTCTCACTTTCTTGTTTTGTTTACTTTATTGTCATTTCACCTCGTATAATGAAATCAAACACCATCCTTAGTGCACATCATGACCATGAAAATAAACACAAACACACATCCTTCACACTCCACACATTGAACTGAAAACCCCGAACACAGCACCAACACTGCATTATACAGTAGAATTCAAAAGAGCTACTGCCCTGGAATAGAAGCTGTTTTTCAGCCTATTTTTGCTTGTTTTTATTATTCTGTACCATCTGCCAGATGGTAATAGTTCAAAAAACTATTCCCAGGATTCCCAGGTTCCCAGGATGAGATGGGTCTTTGAGAATGTTTTGAACCTTCTTAAGGCAGTGGGAGCTATAAGGCTCTTCCAAAGAGGGGAGAGGGCAACCAATGATTGTCTGGGCAATGACATTAACCCTATGTGCTTTCCTATCTGCCACTGTGCAATTGGCAAACCATAGAGGTGCAGTAAGTTAAGATACTCTCTATGGTGCAGTGGTAGAAGGTCACCAGCAGTTTTTCATTCAGTTGTTGTTTTCTGAGAAGTCTCAGGTAGTATAATCTCTGCTGGTCCCTTTTGTCCAGTGCTGCAATGTGAGCACCCAGGTCAGGTCCTCTTTTATTGTAACACCCAGAAACTTAAAACTGGCCACTTGCTCCACTCGGTCTCCATTGATAAGCAAGGGCTGGATGTCTGATCTGTTCCTTCTATAGTCCACTATAAGCTCCTTGGTCTTATTGGTGTTGAGGACCAAGTTATTGTCTCCACACCACGAAAGCAGCCGGTCCACCTCATCTCAGTAGGCAGACTCATCCCCGCTGGAGATGTTTGTGGTTTGAGAGCCAGGCAGCAGGAGTTTCCAATTTTTTTTTAAAGTAACAAGTTCTATGACCAGAAAAAGTTTGGGGGGGGGAGAGAAATTCCATGAAGATGAAAGGGCAACGGAGTGGGTGTTATACCCTCTAGAGTTGCTTGGATAAAAAGGTGTGATAAACATATTATAAATAATAATGTTGAAATTCGTCTTTAAACATCTGTGTGAGATCAGTGTTTCCTAATGAAGCTGTCTTTAGCTGAATTGGGAGGAGAACTTAAACTTTTGGAGAACAAAAAGAAGTAGTAAAATTTCTTTTCATGTTGTTGATATTCATTTTCAGGATTAGATGGTTAACAGAGCAATCTGTGAATGTCAGAAACAAAGAGCTGCAATTCTATACACACCTGGCTAGGAATAGGCCCCATCAAACATAGCAGATGTGAGGTCCCTCAGAGGGTCTCCAACCTTGGCAACTTTAAGACTTGTGGACTTCAAATCCCAGCTTTGCTAGCTGAGGAATTCTGGGAGTTGAAGTCCACAACTCTTAAAGTTGCCAAGGTTGGAGACCCTGCCTCAGAGGGACATCATGAGATCATTGTAACCATTGCAGACCTCTAGCAAAATCCACCGAGCAGTCAGAAATCCCAGAAGTGAATAACCCAAGCTCCCTTTGATTTTGTTTTCCTCCCTTTTCCCTTTCCTTTTTAGGAACCCCCAGGTGACAGCGGTGGCAGCAGCAGCTGGAGCAGCAGCCAAGTGGCAGAACCCTCCCACAAACCTGAAATGCCATCTTACAGAAGACTAAACTGGCACCGGAACAGAAAAGCACCGAAGAGAACTACATCTATCTCCTTTAATTATCCCGTGTACATATTAGTCAGTGGAAATGCTTTATAATTTCTATAGCTAAGGCCAGCTAAGCTATAGAAAAACCAGGTGTGCATAAACACTCTCCCTGAAGTTAGCCAGGCAAATTAAAATCATGTACACTGTGACGGGGGGAGGGAATGTATTGAATTTCCCCAGAGGGAAAAAAAATTATATAGATCATGACTGTTACGATTCATCCACATTGATAACTCTGGAGACTTACCATTTTTGTCTGTCTTGAAGAGGACTTTCCATCAAACGGCACTGAATTGATACGTTTCCATCTTTTGTACTAAGGTGAGAATGTACAAGTTCCAGTATTTGAATTCTGCAAGTACTTTTGTGCCCATATATCACTGATAAGTCCATGTCCTTGCTTTCCCTCCCACCCCAAAACACTGAGGATGTGTGCATAAGTGCTTGCAGGATCTCATATCCATGATACATTCAGACCATGTCCTTAAAAGGATATTTGATCTCAATACATTTAGTCTAAGATTTCAAAATCTGCACCATGGGACGAGATTTAGTCTTGTCTTGTCATTTTACGCTTTTCTCTACTGCTAATTCCTCTGGACTGGAGTTTCTCTGGAATTATATGAATTGTGTTTGCAGTCCTCACTGTTTTATTAAGTTTTGTATTCCATTACAATGTTTCTTTCCCCTTTTACAAAACTAACTTTAGAAGTCTTGAGATTGTAGAAGATTTAGCCAAAGCTTGAATACCTAAAACACCTGAAACCAAAAAGTGATGTATTAAAAGAACAAATCAATATATTAATTTCTAGCTGTTTCATGATGCCTAAGATATTCTCTGTGTGGGTTGAGCTGAATCATTTCATCCAGTCCTATATATGTTGGCTTTCTGAGGTCTTATTGGGCTACTTACAATAAGTGGGTGTGGAAGCACATTCTTTCTTAGATCTCGTGCCCTGTGAGCAATTATAACAGTTTAAATCCCTTGTAAGTGAATGAGGTTTATGCAGGTCTAACTGTACATAGGATCACTGCTGTGGAGTTGGCAATACTGTGCCCAGAGAGGTTTGGGGTAGCCATCATTTTTTAATTGTTTTCCTTCCAATTCCCATGATTAGATTTGAAAGGATATCTGCTTTTTTGTGTTCCTACGACCACCAATCAACTCCAGCAAGTAGCACTGCCACCTAAATGGAAGGGGAAAATCTGACTGTTGGCTGACTTGGCTGTTTATTTAATAGAGAACAGATTTGGAAAAATTAGAAGGGGATCCTTCATGACATGGAAATAAGGAATCAGCCAATCTGCCATTAAAGATGCAAGAATCTAGACTTACAAAATATGCTAGTTCTAATGTTTATAAACACACTTTCTTTTCTGCTAAAAGGCACACCATAAACTCTACTATTACTACTACTACTACTAAATTCCACTATTCTTCAAAAAATATGGCCTTAAATTCTGAAATTTATTACAGTAAAACCATGATCCCATGTCACAATCTAAATGTATTTTGAAATTAATTTTCAAAGCAGGATCACATTTTTGAAAGGAAAATATGTACACATTAATTAATTTATCCTTGAAGCAATACACCCACTCTTAAAATTTGCAGCTATATATTATTTCAATCCATAACCATTTGTCCCCCCCCCCTCTCTCTCTCACACACACACACACACACACACACACGATGGTGGGGAAAATCTTGACTGTTACATTGTATACACAGACTAAATTACTTAGTCAAAACTGTGTTTGTGTGTGTGTGTGTGTGTACACAAACACAAACACAGAGAGTTTTGAGTAAAGTAATGTTATTATAAATGAAAAGGGACAGCCACAAAAATGCAAAAGAAAAAGCAAACACACAGCATAACCTTGCCTATAGCAAGCTGGCGATGGAAATGTAAAACGAGCTGAAAAACTAAGAGCTTGCGCAGGTCAAAGGCAAAGTAAGAGTCTTGGCCAGCCAGGGCCCTACCAATGTGCTGGGTTACAATCCCTGTTGGCTGTGCTGGCAGAAGTGATCAGAGTTGTTGTTTAGTACAGCTGGAGGGTATCTGGCTGTGACAGTACTTATAGCTCTTTACTGACTCTCATTCAGTTCATTCCCAATTCTTCCAAACTTTGAATTGTCAGGTCCTTGGGAGCAAAAGCTGTTTGTCATGGGGATTATCTGTTAAACAGCCATGCACAAGAATGCACTGTATAAAATAATAAATATTAATACATATAATTTAATAGTGTATTTTATAAAATGGGCTTCTGGTGCTATGAAAAGTGATTTGTGAACGTTTTCCTCCTTATCGTACTAAATCCTCTTGTTTATTACCCAACGTACTGGCTGAACCCTGTTGTAATTTTCCTCTGTATTATTTGTATGACTTCTGTATGCTGCCAATATATTGTCTTGTGATTTTGTTTAATCTTTATACATTGGTTCCTTGTTATAAGTGTTACCATTCTGTGTTGTCTCCATGTAATTGAAAATCATCTATGGTAGGGTAGGTTGACCAAGAGATAGGCAATATGGAGCCATCTGGATGTTTTGGATTACAACTCACAGTGTCCTTGCCATTCGCCATGCTACCTGGAGCTGATATGAATCGAAGTCCTGTACGTTTGGGGATCAACACACTGTCTTGTTTTAGCCTACCCAAGATTAATTAATACATTACTAATTGTTAATTCTGCATCAGATCAATCTCAGATTTGTAGATATTCTTATCCTCAATATAAACATATAGATTCAGATTTTAAACTGCCCTAGCTCTTCCCCTATATACTTACAGAGAGCTCTGATTTCCCTTATATGCTAAATTCTTACACAACGTATCTTCATTTCCACAAACATGCTTTTGGTAGCAAGTGTATATTCCACTTTAAGGGCATTAAAAGCAGATGTTAAATGAATGCAAGTCGACACACCAGTGGTGGTATTCAATCAGTTCGGCCGGTTCTGGCGAGCGGTGGAGCGATGAGCAGCGGAGACCGCTGCTCTGCTGTTTGGCCAACCCGGGCTCCCATACTCATTTTTATCTGCTGGATTTGAGCGCGCTGCTTTGGCGGCACAGAAGAGTGCCGTGCAGCAGCTGCTGAAGCGACCGGGATCATGCAGGCTTGCAGGAGGTGAGTTAGAATGCCTCTGCATCTGTGCAAAGTGTTTGGTGCATGCGTGCATGCAAGGTGTGTGCACACGCACAAAGCGCGCCCACCAAACCACGCCCACCAAACCGGTGGCAACAATATTTGAATTCCACCACTGCGACACACCATGTGTGTTTTTCTCCAGGCCTGTCCTGCTTTTACTAGAGCAATACATGTTGTATCTAAGGAAGGTATAACCCAGTAAATCTCTTAAGCCAAGAAAAGCAGAGTAAAGAGAAGGATCAGTCTGTTTCTAGCTTATGACACGTGGATGGCAGGCTGTGCCTGTGATGGGCTCTGTTAGTCTAGCCCAGGGTCAGTCCTCCCAAGTAAACCAGGCAGAAAACACAACCAGACGAGCTCGTTCTATTTTATTGTAAGGCTACATTAACAATAATGTGCAAGTCTGAAAGTACAAATCTCCCACTGTCACTTTTAACAGTCTGATACATTAGGGCAGATTCTTTTTAACTTGTTTTCTTTGCCGGAAGCAGTTGCAGGCTCTTCCCTTTTTATCTGATCATTGCTTAGGCAGCATCTCTTCCTCTCAAAGTCATGCTCCCAAACAATTCCTTCATAATCCAAAAACCGACTTATTAAAAAGTGTTATTGAACTCTGAGAACCAGTCATAAGTCCTTCCTTCAGCACCATCATAATTTCAAGCAGTCATTGAACAAATGGCCATAATTCGAGGACTACTTGTATAACAAAAATGTCACTGAATGAATTTTAGGTCATTTCAACAAATTACCATTGGTAATTTCATTGATTTTCATCTTAATAGGAAAACTTTGGGAGATTTTCAAATATGTTATGTATGGCAATCTTTAAGTTAATTTACTCTGTTGTGATGGGTAATTTTTTCATGTGCCATTACCCAAAGAAAACCCATTTTTACTCAAATTGGGGTAATTTATTCAGATTTGGAAAGTACTGGCCTAGTCC
>CM019149.1:132662342-132776019 GCA_009733165.1 Naja naja | reverse complement strand
TGTTAAGTTTGCATGAAGAGGCAGACGGGAGTGCTTCAGCTCTTAAGTTTATTAGTGACTTCAGCTCAGAACGGACCCGATTTGGCTTAGCCACAGCTATATATAGCCGCTGCCTCAGCTGACAGCCAATCAGAGTGCAGGGTTTTCCCGACTTTTAACCAATCATTTCAAACACTTTACAAGAACAACCAATCAATTCAAACTCTGCATACATACCCTCCCCACTAGGTTCAGTCCATACTCAAACCCCATCTATCTAATGTATTTTTTAAATAGGTGGGGCTCTTACGCACGCTTGAGACCTACGTGGTTCAGATGTTTTAAGGTTCTCACCTTGTGAGGGAGGAAATGTGTCTGCTGACATTTCCTTACTGGACTTCTAGTAATGGTAGAACCTGTTTGGTTACTACAACCTGGTCTCTCCTCCCAATCCATCTCCAACCCAATGTCAGCACCTAAGTCAGGTAGTGATGTGCAATCTTCCATTTGTAAAATGGTTGTTGGCACTGTGACAGGTTTTGGGATGGTTCCTGTCGTGTTAGCTCGTTACACATGGGGTTGATTCTTGCTTGCTGATTATCCTCATATCCTCCCCTTCCCCTAGAAGAGGCAGTAGGTATGGGAACCAGAGAGGAGCAATGATGCTCCTGAGGTAGTCTGGATCTTAACTGATCAATGTGCCTGCTCCAGAGGACACCATCCTCCGTTTGTACCCTGTAAGACCTGGGGCCTGTGATTTGGGTTATCTCAGCAGGAATCCATAATGGTTCACCCATAAGGTTCTTAGCATAAACAGAATCACCCACAGTGAATGTGCGAATTTTGCTAGTGGAATCTAGTGGTGCTGCTATGCAGTGGGATGAAGGCGTCAAGGGAGACCTGAGTTTCCTACCCATCAACAATTCAGCTGGGGTTAAGTTAGTTGAGGGGTTGGGAGTGATATGCTGGACACTGAGTAGTTTTTCAACTTTCTCAGTGATGTCCCTGGACCCAATTGCTGAAGTTTTTCCTTGGTAAATCGTACCATATCGTTCAGCCGGCCGTTAGCGGAAGGATGCCCAGGGGCTGTCAGGGCATGTCTGATACCCTGCTGTGCTAAATATGATTCAAAAAGGTTGGATGTAAATTGAGGACCATTGTCAGAAACAAGCACATCAGGTAACCCATGAGTTACAAAAGCTTTTTAAGCTGTTTGATGACAGCTTCAGTTGTGGTGGATGCCATAGGATAACCTCTAGCCATTTGGAATATGCATACTATAATAAGGAAAAGTGTCCTCTAGGCCAGCAAAATCAATGTGAATCCTGGACCATGGGCCCCTAGGACATTCCCATTCCTGTTTGGGGGCGAGAGGTGGGGCAGGCCTGACTACCTGACAGTTGGGACAGATGCAACCCAGTTTTCAACCATTTTGTCAATACCTGGCCACCATACATAACTCCTGGCCAATCCCTTCATTCTGACAATTCCCGGATGACCCTCATGTAACATTTCCAAAACCTCTTTTTGTAGTTTTGCAGGAATAACCACCCTGTTACCCACAAAATACATCCTCTTAATACAGATAATTCAGTTTGCCTGGATTTAAAAGGTTGGGCAAGTTGAGGTAGATCTTGAAGTGGCCAACCTTTCTTAATCCAGCCTATAACAGGAGCCAATAAAGTGTCTTTGGCAGTCTCTCTGGCAATTTCAGCAGCTGTACTGGAAGCTTGGCAACAGTTTCTAGAAAAAGGTGTGAGTCTCAGGAACAGGGTCCTCAATGTGTGAAGGAAGTGGGCAGCGACTCAAAGCATCTGTGCCCAATGTCTTTACCAGGTCTGTGGATCAGTTTGTATGAATAAGCAGCAAGAAATTCAGTCCATCTCAGCATTCTTGGTGACAGGATCGTGCGTTGGTTTGTCTCCTGCCACATGCCTAAAAGAGGTTTGTGATCTGTGACAATGGTAAATGTTCTCCCATATAGATACTCATGGAATTTCTTGACAGCTGCTACAACTTGCCAAAGCTTCCTTGTCCAGTTGGCTGTAGTTTCTCTCTGCTTTAGTCAAGGTGCGAGAGTAAAATGCAATAGGGGCTTCCTTCCTGGGAAGCATGTGGCTCAACACCCCCCACTCCAAAAGGGAGGCATCACAAGTCAGAACAACAGGCAAGTTCTCAGAGAACTGTATCAGTACAGAATCAGACGTGATTATTGATATTGTTAAATGCAGCTTGTTCCTTCCTGCCCCAGACCCATGCAGATTTTTGTCCAGTAATCTATGTAGGGTTCTGCAATGGTTGCCTTCTGAGGTAGAAACATATGATAGAAGTTAATGAGTCCCAAGAATGCTTGCAAATCTGTTTTGCATTTTGGCCTGGGAGCTTCTTTGATTGCCTGAACTTTGGCTCTGTGGGGTGGATGCCATGTTTATCAATCATGTAACCCAAGAATTCTACTTTGTCAGTTCTAAGTGTGCATTTTCTTCTTTGACTTTTAACCCTGCTTTTTGAATCTGGTTAGGACTTCTCTGAGTCTCTTTGTAACTGAGTGTCATTTTCAGCAGAGATTAAAACGTCATCAAATAGGGCACCACCCTGGCAACCCTTGAAGCATCCTTTCCATAAGGCTTTGGAAGATGCCTGGTGCATGCTTACTCCAAATTGCAACCTTTTGCATTTGAAAGCACCTCTATGGGTTACAATGGTTTGGGCTTCTGCAGTAGCATCATCAACTGTTAACTGTTGATATGCCTGGGACAGGTCCAATTTGGCAAAAACTGTGCCCCCTCAAGAGAATGTAATAAATGATGCACTACTGGAACTGGATATGCGCTGTTGTGCGCATGGTTCAATGTCCCCTTGTAGTCTCCACAGATTCTCACAGACCCATCAGCCTTGACTGGTGTGACTATGGGTGTCTCCCACCTGGAGTGGTCAGTGGGCTCTAAAACCCCTTGGGCTATTAGTTTATCTAATTGTGCATCAATTTTTTCCTTTAAGGCAAATGGGACCCTTCTGGGTTTTAAACGGATTGGTTGTACCTTGGGATCTAGGTTAAAGGAGATAGGGGTCCCCAAGTACTTGCCTAATCCATTGCTGGAGACCTCTGGAAATTCAGACTTCAAGGCCTCTTCCCACTCAGTGTTGCTCACGTGATTGATGCCAGTCACCTCGATGCCCAGCGGGTTGAACCACTCAAGGCCCAGCAGACTTGGACGGTCTTTGTCCACGATGGTCAGTGGTAGGCGTTTGGTGTGGCCCTTGAACTTCACGTTGAATTCTCTTGTTCTAACTACTGGAATCTTGTTCCCTTGGTAGTCTTTAAGAGTCAATGCTTGCTTCTTGAAGTGCTTCTTCTGAATATTTGGTAATAGTCTCTGAATAGTGTCCCATGACACCATAGATAGATATGAGCCTGAGTCCACTTCCATTTGGCAAGGCCTTCCTTCAATAAGTACCTTGACATACACTTTTCTGCTTTTAAAGGAGAAGAATGACCAATAATTACTGTTTCATGAGTTTCATTCTTCCCATTTGCTTCTGTGCTGCCCCATTTTCTCACTGAGGTTGTTTGGCTTGAATTCTTTGTCTTTGTTTGCAGCAAACTTCCTTCTGTTGGGTGGAGTTCTGGATGATTTGCAGACTCTTGCTAGGTGTCGTTTTTTTCACAATGGAGGCAAATGGTGTCTAGAAACTTGCATTCAGTGCAGAGGTGGCTTCCCCACAACCTCTGCAGTAAAAATCTTGCCTCTTTCTTCCCAGGTCTTTCTTTTTCCGCTCCATTCTGAGTCTGTAAATTCCTTCCTCCACCTCACTGCACTCTGACTCAGAATCTAGTTCCTCACAATGATTTGTGGTGGACTTTCCCCCATCAGGATGGCTCGTGGCCCTGTTTATCTTCTTCATGGCTGCTGCTGAGGACTTGGTAGCTTCTGCTGAAGAGGCCTCTTCTATTGCTTCTTTCAGCGTGATCTTAGGTTTCATTAATAACTTGCTCTGTAACACCTTGTCTTTGAGGCCCAGTACAAAACGATCGCGCATGGCCTCCTCTAAACTGTTGAATTCGCATGCACCCCCAATGTCTCTTAAACTTGCTACGAAGTCGTTTATGCTTTCATTTTCCCCCTGATCACGATGGTAAAACTCGTGTCTCTTAATGAGGCACGATACTTGTGGCGCGTAATGGGCTCTTAACAGCCTCTCCAAATCAGGCCAAGCCATTACCTTCACGTCTGCTGCCCCTGCGAGTGCCTTCGCCATCTTGAAAACTGCCGGACCGCAGTACGTAAGGAAGACCGCCCTCTTCCGCTGTTCGGAAATGGCGGCAAGATCGTTTCCCTCCAGATACATTTGGAAACGATCTGCATACGACTCCCAGTCTTCTGCCATTGGATCGAACGGGGCTGGGGGGGTGTTCAGCGCAGCCATCTCGCTCTTCTTCTGTTCTGTGTTGCCTTCTTCTTCAGGGGAATCCCACCTTCGTCGCCAGTGTTAAGTTTGCATGAAGAGGCAGACGCGGAGTGCTTCAGCTGTTAAGTTTATTAGTGACTTCAGTTCAGAACAGACCCGATTTGGCTTAGCCAAGGCAGCTATATATAGCCAGCTGCCTCAGCTGACAGCCAGAGTGCAGGGTTTTCCGCACTTTTTAACCAATCATTTCAAACACTTTATAAGAACAACCAATCAATTCAAACTCTGCATACATAACACTGGAAGTCCTTCTCTTGAGTTCTCCTGTCTTCCTTCCATGATGTTTTCTTCATTGTTTATTTTAAACTAGAGCAGAGATCTCTCTGTATAATCTCTCTCTCATATACTTAACACATGAGTAACAGAAGATGCAGCAGAATGAAACAGAACAAGGAAATGCAATTGCTTCAACTGTCCAAAGAAGGAAAATTATAGGAACCAAATCTTATAAAGTCAGAGAGTTCTGTGCTTTTCATGGAACAATGCATTCAATAAAACAATTGTGCAGGCAGGAAAAGCTGTTCCAGTATACATCACCCTCTTAGACAATAGAAGCCCAGTTCCTTCCTTTATTGTTTCTGATTTCCCCCAGGTTGCAAAATGCTCCATATATTTTCACATCCAGCGTAAAATCTTCTCATGTTTTTGCTTCTTTCTTCTCTGAACAGTAGAGAGCAGTGTGACTCTGTTGTGATTCCATCTTCAGAAGCTGAGAGCCTTGTTTTTCTAAGCCCTCTTCTCTTGCTATGATGACATGTTACATAAACGCTCTATAGACAGACCTTTTCCAGCCAGGGCTTGATAGAGAAACGAATGTTCATCTTTCCCCAGAAGATTTTCTTAGCATGTTTTTTAAATAAGTTAAATTCTAACCAGTAGGGGAAAAATCTGCTTTCAAACTTCAGTAAGATTTACAATTCTCCCGGACTACAAAATAGAAATTTTACAATGTTGTAACAACTAGGCCTTTAGAGAAGGTGTCAACTCATGTTGTCACAGTTGCATCATGTGACGTATTGGGACTTTGCTAAACCAGGGGTGAGCATGGCCAGCGTGTGATGCATCCGCCCACGGCCAGGAGTTTGACAGCCCTGCTTTAGAGGAACTCTCAAGGCACTGGGAGAATTGGGTGCCTTTCTTTTGTTACCAGTGTGCAGGGGAGGCTTGTACCAGTTTCTTAAAAGTCTGGAGCTACCTGACAGAGAGCAGAATTATTTATTTATTTATTTATTTATTTATTTATTTATTTATTTATTTTTATTCATATTTATATGCAGCCCTTCTCCGGAGACTCAGGGCGCTTACAGTTTTGGGATACAACCCAGTGTGCTCAGCAATAGCCTTCCTTCCATTGTATATGCCTGCTTATTACTAAGCGGCATTTTTACAAAGTCAGCTTATTGCCCCCAACAATCTTGGGTCCTCACTTTACCTACCCGAGAGGATAGAAGGCTGAGTCAACCTTGAGCCTGGTGGGATTCGAGCCTGCAATAATTGCAGGCAGCTGGAGCTAAGTGCTAGGCTAATAACAGCCTGCACCACCAAGGCTCTTACAAATTACCCTTTGTTCTGCTAGAAGCTCCTTCTAAAAACTGAGGCCAAATGGGAAGGGGAGGATCTGCAAAACAGCTGCTTCCTCCAAAGGTTTAAACCAGCACTTCTCAACTTCAAGTTGAAGTCTACAGATCATAAAGTTGTCAAGTTTGAGAAACACTGGTCGAAGGCTTCCTTCTTCTTCTTTTCCCTTCCAAGGAATACTGTGAGGACACTTCTACACAGCCATCAGTTTTACAGTACAAAACATGTTGTATCGTGGGTGAAAGGAAGACTCGGATCCAAGGTGACGAAGCAACTTCTTTATTCGAGTAACAGCAGCAACCAGCAAAGCCCGTCCTGACAGTTCTCCTTTATAGGAGCTGTCAGATGGGCCAACCAATCAGCTCTTAGTATTTTCCCGCCTAATCAGTGGACCAGAAGGAAAACTTTCTCTTTAACAGAACACAACAAAACATTTTGGCTCTGCCTTGTGACGGACCTCATTGCTGGCCATTTCTGCAAATGCTGAGAGTTCCCAATGAGGCCACTCCATGCCATTCCAGTGGGCCAATGGGAGACCCAAAACTTGCCTTCAGCCAAAGTGCCCACCCCGCCTACAGGTAGTCTTCAACTTACGACCACAACTTAGCCCAAAATTTCTATTGTTACGAGAGATTTATTAAGTGAAGTTTGGCCTATTTTATGACTTTTCTTGCCATGGTTGTTAAATGAATCACTGCCGTTGATAAAGTAGTAATCTGGTTGTTAAATGAACGTGGCTTCCCATTGACTTTGCTAGTGAGAAGGTCGCAAAGGTGATCACATGACTCTGGGACACTGCAACAGTCATAAATATGAACCAGTTGCCAAGCATCTGGATTTTGATCCCATGATTAAAATTCAGGTGCTTGGCAACTGGAGATGGGGAGGCTGCAAAGGTTGTACTTGTGAAAACGGTCATAAGTCACATTTTTCAGTGTTGTTATAATTTTGCATGGCCACTAAATGAACTGTTGTAAGTTGAGGACTACCTCTGCTCTCCTCGCCTCACTGAACTTGTTTTACATTGTGCAGTGATAGGGAGTAAGGAGGAAATTCTGCTCCTTCAATTTTAAAAGCCTATAGAGCTAGTCAGACTAATGTGACAAGGAAATCAATTCCTTGAATTTAAAATCTGAAACAGTAAGTGATTCAGTAGCTATCAGTGGCCAGAACTCTCATGCCCACAATGTTGTACTGGTTGCATAGTTGATTGAATTGGCTTGGGGAGGGGGATTGGCCTGAATCTTTGTGGCTCTGCAGAATATCCCTGCAAAATATCTTATACCAAAGAGTGGGAGCCAGTCCTTGGCTTGCAAAATGGTCTTCTGTTTATTTCTTAACTCCTTGTGGCTCTCTTTTTTTTCCATACTGCCTTTAAGGAGCAGCCCAACTGCAGATCGGAGACAACATTGAAGAAATCAGGGCTCCATTCCAGCAGTGTTTTGCAAACCCAGCCTTACCCATCACAAAACAGAGGAGGCAAAAAGAGGTTTGATCCTTCACGTGGAAGACATCTTGGGCATGATTTATTTTTTGTTGATTTTGTTCCTGTTCTAGAAGGGGAGAAAATGTGCTATTTACTTGAAATCTCTTATAGTAAGTGGTGGGGAGGCTGAGCTTTGAGAGTAAAGGTTGTCAGGCAGCAGCAATATGAGCACCACAGAAGAACTAGGCTGCACCTGATGCATGTATTGTGGTTATTTCTTAAATCCAGGAGATTTGTGGAGATTCTAAATAATATTAGAAAGTAAGTATGCATGCGTGTGAGTAAGTGTGAAAGAGAGAGAGAGGGGGTTTTCATTTCTCTGTGTTCAGCAAAGACATAGCAGCAATAGTATCTAATCATAAGCCATATGAGATGTGCTGTACTATGAATATTCATTATCAACCTAACTGGGGGAAGGCCAATATGGGCTAAAGGCATGTTGACCCCACAGAACCTGGCATTTTTCTTGCCCAAGGAATTCTGGGAAATCTAAGCTGTTTAACTCCCAGCTGAGTATCTTGGCTATTGCCTGGAGTTCTAAAATGCAAGCAGCCCGCTTTGCTACTATAATATTAGATCTTTTTCTTGACAAGATGAGTTGCAGGATATTTGCTCCATGCCTCCAAGATGGCCAGTTTACTACTATGAGCTCAGTGGAGGTGGGAAGGGAGAAAAAGGGAGCAGAATTGATGTCAAAGTAGGGTTTTCATCAGCTCAGAAAACTTGGATGAAGGAAGCTCCAAGCTGGTTCCAACAGTAAACTAAGTTAAAAAAATTAGCTTGCCTACTTTTGGCTCAGTGTATGAGGTCTTAGCCACTGAAGTTCAGAAGTTCATGATGATGATTTAGTGCAGGGTGGGTGACTTTCAGCACAGGACTGCACTTTAGCCCCTGTATCATGTAACGTGCAGCTGTAGGAAAACAAATTGTTTTAGCAACACAGAGCTTCCTAGAGAGAGCCTTAGATTAAGAGGCTGGGCAGGCCTGAACTGGAGTACGGGTGGGAGGGGGAGGTTCAGGGTAGCCCCACCCTAGAATTTCTCATGATATATCTGGTAGGTTAGTTTGCCAATATTTTGTCCATTAGGTGTAAGCAAATAAAGGACAGAGTTCAATTGGATTTTTTGCATTGTTTCTGGGTTTGGACCTGACACCCTTTGACCATGAGCTGAAAGCTGCAAAGATTTCAGCTATTTGAGACAGGAAATTCTAATACTGTCATGCCAACCTACAAAGAGGTTTGACACGGGTTAGATAGAATAAACCTGACTCTCCTCAAATCCCACCAACCATGGAAACAAATAAAAATATCTGCTCTGCTTATGCAGCGGTAAGCCCTGCCCAGTTTACACCTGGCTTCCTTAAAATAACAGTGTGGTTCCTTCCTGCCATTTAAAACTGCTAGTGCTACTTTAATCAATTAACCAAAGTGTGATGCGTGAACTAGACTATTACACTTTGATAAGCCATCTATGCCCCCACCCCCAATGTTACCAAACTACAAATTCCAGCCACCTTCCCCGTTAGGCAGGCTGGATGCAGTGGCTAGGATTTGAAGAATAAAATAAGAGCAATGCTAAAAGTCTTGGGTAGAACTACCAGAGTTAAGTGGTAAAAAACCAGATAACCCCTAGATGGCACCAAAGAGTCATTTCACTGGTATGGTTTTCAAATCCCACAGGTACACCTACTTTGTAATTGGGGCTTTGTCTTTTGGACTGCTGAATGATATGGTGCACAAGCTGCTCTTTTGCTGTTTGAATCGTTGTTTGGAAAAAAATACACCAGAAGGACAAGCACAAACTGTTTCACTATCTTAGCTTCCCTTGACAGGCAAACCTTGGCTCTATGTCTTTCTGACCCATGGTGACAGCTCTCCAGGGACTTGGGCAGAGAGGCATCTTTTTCATCACTGCTCAGCTGAACATACCAAGGACTTAACTAGAGACTTTCTGGATGCAAACCAAGTTTTAGGGTCTGAGTAGTATACTTCATACTACTGGTCTGTTTTCCCCTTATCTCCAAGTTGAAGGCTGTGCAGGCAGGCAGGCAGGCAGGCAGGAGAGAGGCAGCCCCTTCCTTTGGGCTGAACCACAGAGATTTCTTCACAATGCCCCCCTCCACCCCAGCCTTTAACCATTATATCTTTTTCTCTCCCAACCCCAGATGAGTCCAAGGGAAGAGTGTCCTTCGGTCATTTGTCTTTCTATAGTATACAGTACACGGCAAGGAAGCATTTCTGCTTACAATTGACTGGCCAATGGGATATTTTTGTTTTATTGCTTTCCCAAAGTATAAACATGTGCCAGGCATGTTGGCAGTGCAAGATTTCATCAAACGGGGAGGCAGCCCAGCCAGAGTAAGAAGCCCATTCCCCTCCGGCACCTTTCTCCTGGATTGTATTTTAGAATTTTTATTCCCACATAAATGTCATCCTGGTGAAACATTATGGCTATAAATAGTGCTCTCTGGTCTGGTCCCAGAAGGCAGCCTGAAGCTCCATAGGGACTGCAAAAGTTAGAGACCTGTTCTGCAAGATCAGGGCTGTACCAAGAAGTGGAGATGATGGTGCCCAGGAGGCTGGTCACAACAGATGGGCTGTTTTTGAAAAGCCCCACCGCTCCTTCTGATAAATGGGAAAAGCACATCCCCCGGGACATTAAAGGGGGATGGCGTGAAATAGCTTTGAAGCCTTGGGAGTTTTTAGAGCAGTTCCAATAGGCTGGACCAGGAGGAGATGACCAAAAGCAGGAAGAGCAATTAGAGAATTCACACTCGTTGACTTTAAACAGAAAAGGAAGGAGATACCATGTCAAAGAAAGCCTGACAGCCCTGTGCAGAGGGTGGCTGAGCAGCCTGCCCTCTTCCAAGTTGAAAGCCTCTCTGGATTTTAGAAAGCAGATTGATTTTCCAGACAGACCTTTCACTCCTGTCACAATATATTACAACATTTGAAAAGGAGATGTCTATCCAGAACCATATGCTGGAAGGCTTGTTTGTTGTCTCTTGATAGCATGTTCTGCAAAGTCATATTAGAGGTTTTGATACTTGGCAGCAAAGAAAGACAAGAACAACAATGTGAATGTTCCTCAAATGGATATCATGGAGATTAATCTACCATATAAATTGTGAAATGGCTCCAGGAATGGATTTTGCTTCTCAGGTCATGCGCATGCAATGTGCTCGCTAGGAATCAAGTATCTTCAAGCCCAGAAGGGTTTCTTCTTATAAATAATGTGTCGATTTCTAGTCAGCTCAACGTTATGACTCACAAAGTGATTGAGTTTATGGCTCAAAGATCAATCTTCTGTTGTGTCTGAATTATACAAAGGGCAGTTGATGATGGGGATGATGATATCAGTAAGGCTTGTACAATTAGATCAGGGTGTCAAACTCATCATTGTCACGGTGTCATCACGTGAAGTATTGGGACTTTCCCGCCCTCTTCGCTAAACCGGGCATGGGCGTGGCCAGCATGTGACGCATCCGTCCCATGGGCCAGGAGTTCTACAGCCCTGAACTAGATGGATTGTCTCTTGGGGAAGGCAAAGCCTACTATCTGGTTATTCAGAAGGCCTTTTCAGGAGATATACAAAGTTTCAACACTGCCCCGCCCCACTTGACTCTTTTTAAATGGCTTTTGCATTCAAGATCATTTTATTTCAATAAGTTTTGGATTATACGTTAATGTTGCCACGCCAGCTTTTTTTAAAGATCAAAAGTGAGGAGGGGAAAAGAAAAGAAAGAGTAATAGAACCAGTATTAAAAGAAGATTGGTTTCCTAGATAAAAATGATGTTTTATTGAAAGTCTTACAGGAACAGAAAGGCAATATGTACTTCTTTTAAAAAAAATACATGCAATTGAAAAGCAGAGAGCCTGTAAGGTCTGCATATCCTACTCTGAAATTTGAAAGAGTTTTTTTTATAGACCATCTGGTGGTCCACCCTCCCTGCTTTTGAGGGAGAAATACTCCACTTCAGTGAGAAGCCTTTCCCTTATCCTAGGGCCCTCAGATGAGCTGGATTACAAATTCTGTTATTCCCTACCAGCAGGCCCATGGAAAACACCTACTTGGGCAGGCTATGCTTAAGTAACAGAGAGGAGATGACAACTGTCTTTTATTCACAAGTGAGACTGCTGTGAAAATTATTTTTCAGGATCAAAGAAAAGGGAATCAACTTTGAACATGTTCTTCATCTCTGTCTGGAAATGTTCAGATGTTAACTCAGCTCTGGTGCACAGCCAAACCCTCAGCTGTGTTTATCATTGTAGATTACAATAGTATTTACAATCAGCACAGTAGTGAGCAAAGTACTCATCCAATTACCTGAAACTCTTCATACAGACAGAGAGAGTAGAGCAAAACCAGATGGGCAGAGAACTGGTTACAGGAGCAAGGAGGATGTACAAGGCTTCCTACTCAAGACAGGTAGTTTAAGATTAATATTGGGGGAGAGGAGAAAACAGGAGGCAAACACCTTGACAAAAATTTCAGAACCATCCAGCAAAAGCCAATATAGCCAGTAATGGCCATCTAGAGAAGCATCTCTGGTTATCAGGGATCTAAGGATTCTATTCAAATTTTCATTAGGCAAAGTTGCATAATGGGGATGGAGGAAATCTCTGCTTATTATCAGATAGTAGCTTCCAGAAGGTTCCAATGCCTGTTGGAACCTTCTGGAAGCTACTAGTGTTGGCTTCACTTGCAAGGTTAAGATCTGGGAAGGGGAAAATATTGGTTTCTCCCAAAGGGTGGCCATTCTATGGAGAATGTCTGCTCTAAGTGTCAGTTCAGGGATCAAATGAGGCCATATCTTAGAAACAAGATATGGTCCCTCATGTTCTGAAATTCTGAGATCAGGGCCTGGGGATGAGTGGCTAGTACCTGACCAAATAGGGAAGAGTTTGTTGGTAGGGGCGGAGCCTAGTCTCAGTGAACAAAATAAGGTATGGCTGAAAACAGAATCTGATAACTCTGGGCCTTCCTAAAGAGATACTGCTGGTTCTACTTTGATTTGTATTTGACCCATTCCTAAAGCCCCGATGCATCATTTGTGTGCTATTGCTTTTTTTCTTGCCATCAAAAGCAAGGCAGCCATTGCATTAGAAAGGCTGCATCAGTTCTGAACTGGATGGCAGGTCTAACCCATTGCATTGCTCTCCCTATTTCATCATTTTGTTCTTCTCCACCCCATAACATTACAAGACCCAGATCTTTCCTGGCCAATCCTCACTGAAAAAAGAGATGGAAGAGATGATTTAAAAAAAATACAGGAGATATAGAAAAAAGCAAGTGTGGGCATCTGTTCCTGTTCTTCGCATCATTTGTATGAGTGACGAGCTCAACCAGAAAATGCCCACGTGACAGGGTCATTGGGTCACCTCCCCTTTTCTGCATGTCTTGATTCCTCTGGACAGAGGCCATTCCTGCCAGAAGCAGGCTGCAGGGCCAAAGAGGCAGGAAGCAGGGAAGATAGACAACCATTAGGTAAATGAATTGTACCACAGGCATGAGTTTCTTTGCTGGTTCATTTCCCTTGCTGCCTTTCCTCAAAGGAGAAATCTAATTTTGGTTGACAGATAGTTGTAGATAATCATTGTAATCAAAGCTGGAAATGGAAATAGTCAGGGGCACACAGAGCCCACTCCTTTAGATTCAGAGTGGCATTTTAAAATTGTTTTATTGAGAGAATATACCCCAAAGAAAGAAAAACGACTGCAAAACAACATATATACATGTATATGCTCATGCATGTGTGTGTGTGCAGATAAACAAAACCCCAAATAAAAATAAAACAAAGATGCAGAAGAAATTCCCAACAAACCAAAACATATACATGATAGGTCTGCAAAGTGATTTCAATTTTAGAACCACGAGTTAATCCTTGCCCACCCAGAATTAATTGGTCAGCCTTTTTTTTTACTGTGCCCAAAGAATGCCAACTAAAGGCAGAGCATGAACACCTTTCTTCATTTCAGAATTTTAACCCTGATATGGTAATTTTGTTCTCCCAATGCAAAGTTATTGTTTTTTTATTTGCACCCCAATTTTGTTAAGTTCAAAATATTTGATATATCCATATAGAGAATCTCTATTGACATGCACTTTAGGTTGAACAGCCTTTGAATGGTGTGGGAGTATGAACAGATTTCCAGAAAAACTGCAGACTACAGGAACCATTTGCGTTTCAGGCTGAGATGCAGACAACACAGACTCATCCCCAACAGCCTGTGCCTGTCTTCAACAACGAAGGGACACAGGGCAGAAAACATCCTGCAGCAACTATAGCTCCACAACACAGTCCTTTCAGCAGTTCCAAGAAGGCCCCACACCCATTTCTAGTACTCAGGTGACCCTGTGCACACAGATAAACCTTCAAGTGGCCTCAATGACTCTCTAAAAGAATGCAAGTGACCAGCTGTCTGCAAAGGATATAAATCCTTCCATTCCCCACTCCCAGTCTGAGCTGAAGAAGTTTCTTGGATGAGAAGTGAAACGTCTTCAAAGCAAAAATAATAGAGGGCAGGAAAACTGGACCCTAGTAATCGCTGCCCTAACACAAAGAGAGACCAATGACTGGAAATGATTCATGCTTACCATGTGACTGGCAAGCCATACTTAGGAATTTACTATGGAATCAGTAAATTAAATAAGTTGAGTAAAATAAATTCAGTAAATAAAAAAGTAGATGTGCCATAAAAATCAGGGCATCAGCTTGGTGAAGAAAACAGAAAATAGAGTCTTTTTCTTTACCTTCTGCCCATTTTTTTCTCCAGCTCTTAAATATTGATAGCTAAACATTTGATAATACTATGACCAGTATTGTGTCTCAGCAGATGGCAGCACTTGATACGGCAGAATAAGGTCTCCTTGGTGGGGATATCATCAGGGAATACCATGGCTATAATTTGGAAAGCACCCAAGAAAAGGCAAAGGGAAAATATTTCTGAGCTGTAATACATGGATGTGTTCATGAAGTCACCAAGAGTAACACACAACTCAGGATTGTCTTCCCCTTACCAATATTCTGGTCCTATGCCATAAATTATTATATTTATGCCGAGCTTGGGCTATTCCTCTGAGAGTCCTTTTGTGGATCAAAGGGATCTTGGGGATCTTTTAATCCAAATTCCTATCCAGACCACCTCAGACCACCTCAAATAAATAGCTATCCAACTTTTGTTTGAAAACCTCCAGTAAGGGAAGGTATTCCATTGATTAGTTTGGATCTTTGTAAATACATTAGATTGTTGGGCATTGTTCATGTTCTACTATATCCACCCCCTTAGCTTGCTGTTCTTTACCCAAATTCTTTTAATAGTTCTTGGTAAGGTTATAGGCAAAACTGCCTCTCCCTCCCTGTTGTTTCTACTTGTCCTATTGGGTCCAACAGGAAAGGCATCTTCCAGGTTCCTTCAATAAAACATTATCATTTTATGTGACCTTGGAGGGATGCCTTTTCTATCTTAGCACCTGCCCTCTGGGACCCTGATAATTTATAAGGAAATTGTGTTACCTTGATGAAAGGCAACACACTTTTCACAATACAGCTTTCCCTCACCAAGTCACTGGCTTCCCACTACTTACTTCAGTATTTTTATCTATTAGGTAGTCAATTATAGCTGGCTAACTTTTGGGGAACAAATAATGTAAAAGCTGAAAGGAAAGAGGGATATCTATCAGGGTATTTCTCTCTTTCTGCTCCTTTAGATTGCTGGGAAGACTATATAGAGGTTATTAGAAAAACAGTCAGCGAGGAGTTTCGGCCCTTCTTAAACAGTGGTCTTCAAAGCTGGCTGAGGAATTCTGGGAGTTGAAGTCCACAAGTCTTACAGTTGCCAAGTTTGGGGACCCCTGTGTTAAAACAACCATAGTCAGGCAGCTGTGATTGGATTCAGGCAGCTGAACAGCCTATAGTGAGGACTAAATGTTTTCCATCTTCAACAATCTGGTTCCCAGGGAAAGTATTATGTTTTATATATATTATTTCTTTGAAGTCCAGAAAGAAGCAGGGCATTGTGACGGGGCATTGTGCAAGAATTCTCTTATATTTGTTCTCTTTTATGGCTTCAGATAGCCTTTTGGCTATCTGAAAAAGAGACAGCCATCTAGTCAAACACCTGATGGCTTTCCCAGGCTGCAAAATGTCTGGGCCAATTCATTTCCTAAAACTTTTGAATCTTTCCAATTTTCAAATGTTTCTCCAGGCTAAGAGCTCATAGGTGCAGCTATCAGGGTACACAGACATTACTGAGGTCAATCCCTTAAGCTTCAGCAGATGTACTAAATTTTCCAATGGTTTCAGAGCATTTGGTGGATCAGAAAAAGTTTACTTTCTGTCTGTAAGCTGCATCTACCCCTTGTGCAACCAAATGTTTGCTTTAATTCTTTTTTTCTGTGTGATCTGTTAGTCAAGTCCCGCGTCAATTGTGTAGCCAGGGTTCAACAGTGGTTTAGGGGTGGGAGTTGTTATTGAGAGGTTCGTTTCAAATATCCTTGCCCATAAATTTCCCTGGGGACTTTGGGAGTTACTCCCTCAATCCAGCCTTATTATGGTGATAAAATTTAGGGAGAATCACTACATATAGGTAGTCCTTGACTTACAAACCCAATTGAGCCCAAAATTTCTGTTGCTAAGTGAGACATATGTTCAGTGAGTTTTGTCTCATTTTACGACCTTTCTTGCTACACCTGTTAAATGAATCACTGAAGTTGTTAAGTTAGTAACACGTTCGTTAAGTGAATCTGGCTTCCCCCATTGACTTTGCTGGTCAGAAGGTCACCAAAGGTTTTCACATGATCCCAGGATGCTGCAACCATCATAAAATATGAGTCAGTTGCCAAGCACCTGAATTTTGATCGTGTGACCATGGGGATGCTGCGATGGTCATAAGTGTGAAAAACGGTCATGTTACTTTTTTCAGTGCCATGATAACTTTGAACAGTCACTAAATGAACTGTTATAAGTCGAGGACTACCTGTACATTGCCGTGAGCATTGAAAGGATAAGAGGAATTTAAATGTACTCTGTGAATGCTTGAATCACACAGGTGCTTTGCACTAATGGTCCATTTTTCCAGATTGTAAGCCCATTGAGATCAAGATCTCTGTGTCATAGCAACAGCAATAGCACTTAGTCTTATATATCGCTTTACAGGGCTTAACAGCCCTCTCTAAGTGGTTTACAGAGACAGCATATTGCCCCCAACAATCTGAGTCCTCATTTTACCCAGACGGATGGAAGGCTGAGTCAACCTTGAGCCTGGTGAACTGCCAAATTACAGGCAGCCAGCAGTCAGCAGAAGTAGCCTGCAGTACTGCCTTCTAATGACTGCGCCACTGCTGCTCATCATACCAGTTCTACAGTATATACTAGTGTTAATAATGAAAGGAACTGTGTATTGGCAATGATGTTGTTGCTGTTTTTAATTCTTTTGCAACTTTAACAAGAATGATATTAAACAACAGAGATACTGAACAACAGAAAGGGAATGGACAGGAAGTGAAACAGATTACTGTGGGAATATTTTGACTAGCATGTTAGCTTGTCAGCTTTTGACTCATTCAACCAAAGAGTGCTCTATTTGTTTTTGGTAATATAATTACCTCAGTCGAAAGAAATGGCAATCTAGTTTTGCATTATTGTCAAGGAATTAACATAGATGAGTGTCCAGGAAGTCACCGAGAGTTGATTTTGATTTAAAAAAAATCTTTTTAGATGGTGACCTCAAAGAAATTGAAGTATTAAAATAAGATTTCATAGAAGTGTTGAAGGAACAGGTCCGCGATCCAAGTGTTCCACTTAAGTGTCCACTTAAGTGTTACACTCATTTGCAAAGTAGGAAGGAAAATGACAAAGATATACCGTAATTAATGTCATATCTATCTTCCTTGTTTGTTTATCCAGGATAAAAAGAAAGGATAGAAAAAATATTGCAACGCAGCTTCTTTAGCAGAGCTAGCACAATTTTAAATTTATATCTCATTTAGGGATTGCAGCTCTGTGGCATCAATAGTGTACCTTTTCCCTATCAGACATCATCTAAATGTATTGGATTACATCATCCTTGGCAAGCATGGCCCATGAAAGCTGCAATCCAACATATTTGGAGGGCTTTACATTGGAGAACACAAAATATTGTGTGACTCAAAAACCCATGCTATCTAGCTTAATCTTATTATTTCTCTATGTGTTTGTTAATCTTGAAGAGGCAGTATATTCCTGCTCAGGAACTGAAAAATGGTCATCCCTTGCCTCCTTGGAGATACCATTATGACATCAATAAAGAAGGATTGTGAAAGTGTCATGAGCTAAATAAAAAAGGCAAAACATACTTAAAGGGATTTCTACATATAGAATTCAATAGTCATGGCTTTTCTTCCCACCAAATAACACTAATACTAATTTCTATTAATAATAGTTGTGGAATTAATGATATTTTTTATTTATTTTGCACTTTATGCCAGTTCTCCTGCTCTAAACTTGGAATCCTGGGAAATGTAGCTTTGTAAGGATACTAAACATTCTAAAACAAACATTGTCCACTCTGTCCAAAACAATGCCTCCCCAATTCCTTGCGGTGAGGGAGTCAATTCATCCATATAGATATGCTCTAGACTAAAAATACAGAATCTTTGGGTGGCTGCTGGCAAAACTAATTATTGTTTGAAGAGACAAAAGTCACAGTAGGCAATCTGCTGATGCAAAGTGGGCAGGGCCTTAGAAAACTCCTTTACAGGTTTTTATATCTATAAATGGTACCAGGGATCTTAGGACTTCCAACGAAGTCCAAAGGGCTGTAAAAGCAATTATTTGAATAGATACACACACCTTCTGCAGCCTTGGACTGCCTGTGTGTTTGCTCCAAATTGCCTGTGCTTTCTTATTTGCATTAGCTGGATGAAATCTGTCATATAGGACTAGGCCAGTACTTTCCAAATCTGAATAAATTACCCCAATTTGAGTAAAAATGGGTTTTCTTTGGGTAATGGCACATGAAAAAATTACCCATCACAACAGAGTAAATTAACTTAAAGATTGCCATACATAACATATTTGAAAATCTCCCAAAGTTTTCCTATTAAGATGAAAATCAATGAAATTACCAATGGTAATTTGTTGAAATGACCTAAAATTCATTCAGTGACATTTTTGTTATACAAGTAGTCCTCGAATTATGGCCATTTGTTCAATGACTGCTTGAAATTATGATGGTGCTGAAGGAAGAGGACTTATGACTGGTTCTCAGAGTTCAATAACACTTTTTAATAAGTCGGTTTTTGGATTATGAAGGAATTGTTTGGGAGCATGACTTTGAGAGGAAGAGATGCTGCCTAAGCAATGATCAGATAAAAAGGGGAAGAGCCTGCAACTGCTTCCGGGGCAAAGAAAACAAGTTAAAAAGAATCTGCCCTAATGTATCAGACTGTTAAAAGTGACAGTGGGAGATTTGTACTTTCAGACTTGCACATTATTGTTAATGTAGCCTTACAATAAAATAGAACGAGCTCGTCTGGTTGTGTTTTCTGCCTGGTTTACTTGGGAGGACTGACCCTGGGCTAGACTAACAGAGCCCATCACAGGCACAGCCTGCCATCCACGTGTCATAAGCTAGAAACAGACTGATCCTTCTCTTTACTCTGCTTTTCTTGGCTTAAGAGATTTACTGGGTTATACCTTCCTTAGATACAACATGTATTGCTCTAGTAAAAGCAGGACAGGCCTGGAGAAAAACACACATGGTGTGTCGCAGTGGTGGAATTCAAATATTGTTGCCACCGGTTTGGTGGGCGTGGTTTGGTGGGCGGCGTGCACACACCTTGCATGCACGCATGCACCAAACACTTTGCACAGATGCAGAGGCATTCTAACTCACCTCCTGCAAGCCTGCATGATCCCGGTCGCTTCAGCAGCTGCTGCACGGCACTCTTCTGTGCCGCGCAAAGCAGCTGCGCTTCAAATCCAGCAGATAAAAATGAGTATGGGAGCCCGGGTTGGCCAAACAGCAGAGCAGCGGTCTCCGCTGCTCATCGCTCCTACCGGCTCGCCAGAACCGGGCCGAACTGATTGAATACCACCACTGGTGTGTCGACTTGCATTCATTTAACATCTGCTTTTAATGCCCTTAAAGTGGAATATACACTTGCTACCAAAAGCATGTTTGTGGAAATGAAGATACGTTGTGTAAGAATTTAGCATATAAGGGAAATCAGAGCTCTCTGTAAGTATATAGGGGAAGAGCTAGGGCAGTTTAAAATCTGAATCTATATGTTTATATTGAGGATAAGAATATCTACAAATCTGAGATTGATCTGATGCAGAATTAACAATAGTAATGTATTAATTAATCTTGGGTAGGCTAAAACGAGACAGTGTGTTGATCCCCAAACGTACAGGACTTCGATTCATATCAGCTCCAGGTAGCATGGCGAATGGCAAGGACACTGTGAGTTGTAATCCAAAACATCCAGATGGCTCCATATTGCCTATCTCTTGGTCAACCTACCCTACCATAGATGATTTTCAATTACATGGAGACAACACAGAATGGTAACACTTATAACAAGGAACCAATGTATAAAGATTAAACAAAATCACAAGACAATATATTGGCAGCATACAGAAGTCATACAAATAATACAGAGGAAAATTACAACAGGGTTCAGCCAGTACGTTGGGTAATAAACAAGAGGATTTAGTACGATAAGGAGGAAAACGTTCACAAATCACTTTTCATAGCACCAGAAGCCCATTTTATAAAATACACTATTAAATTATATGTATTAATATTTATTATTTTATACAGTGCCGTATTCTTGTGCATGGCTGTTTAACAGATAATCCCCATGACAAACAGCTTTTTGCTCCCAAGGACCTGACAATTCAAAGTTTGGAAGAATTGGGAATGAACTGAATGAGAGTCAGTAAAGAGCTATAAGTACTGTCACAGCCAGATACCCTCCAGCTGTACTAAACAACAACTCTGATCACTTCTGCCAGCACAGCCAACAGGAATTGTAACCCAGCACATTGGTAGGGCCCTGGCTGGCCAAGACTCTTACTTTGCCTTTGACCTGCGCAAGCTCTTAGTTTTTCAGCTCGTTTTACATTTCCATCACCAGCTTGCTATATGCAAGGTTATGCTGTGTGTTTGCTTTTTCTTTTGCATTTTTGCGTGGCTGTCCCTTTTTCATTTATAATAACATTACTTTACTCAAAACTCTCTGTGTTTGTGTTTGTGTACACACACACACACACAAACACAGTTTTGACTAAGTAATTTAGTCTGTGTATACAATGTAACAGTCAAGATTTTCCCCACCATCGTGTGTGTGTGTGTGTGTGTGTGTGTGTGAGAGAGAGAGAGGGGGGGGGAATGGTTATGGATTGAAATAATATATAGCTGCAAATTTTTAAGAGTGGGTGTATTGCTTCAAGGATAAATTAATTAATGTGTACATATTTTCCTTTCAAAAATGTGATCCTGCTTTGAAAATTAATTTCAAAATACATTTAGATTGTGACATGGGATCATGGTTTTACTGTAATAAATTTCAGAATTTAAGGCCATATTTTTTGAAGAATAGTGGAATTTAGTAGTAGTAGTAGTAATAGTAGAGTTTATGGTGTGCCTTTTAGCAGAAAAGAAAGTGTGTTTATAAACATTAGAACTAGCATATTTTGTAAGTCTAGATTCTTGCATCTTTAATGGCAGATTGGCTGATTCCTTATTTCCATGTCATGAAGGATCCCCTTCTAATTTTTCCAAATCTGTTCTCTATTAAATAAACAGCCAAGTCAGCCAACAGTCAGATTTTCCCCTTCCATTTAGGTGGCAGTGCTACTTGCTGGAGTTGATTGGTGGTCGTAGGAACACAAAAAGCAGATATCCTTTCAAATCTAATCATGGGAATTGGAAGGAAAACAATTAAAAATGATGGCTACCCCAAACCTCTCTGGGCACAGTATTGCCAACTCCACAGCAGTGATCCTATGTACAGTTAGACCTGCATAAACCTCATTCACTTACAAGGGATTTAAACTGTTATAATTGCTCACAGGGCACGAGATCTAAGAAAGAATGTGCTTCCACACCCACTTATTGTAAGTAGCCCAATAAGACCTCAGAAAGCCAACATATATAGGACTGGATGAAATGATTCAGCTCAACCCACACAGAGAATATCTTAGGCATCATGAAACAGCTAGAAATTAATATATTGATTTGTTCTTTTAATACATCACTTTTTTTGGTTTCAGGTGTTTTAGGTATTCAAGCTTTGGCTAAATCTTCTACAATCTCAAGACTTCTAAAGTTAGTTTTGTAAAAGGGGAAAGAAACATTGTAATGGAATACAAAACTTACGAATAAAACAGTGAGGACTGCAAACACAATTCATATAATTCCAGAGAAACTCCAGTCCAGAGGAATTAGCAGTAGAGAAAAGCGTAAAATGACAAGACAAGACTAAATCTCGTCCCATGGTGCAGATTTTGAAATCTTAGACTAAATGTATTGAGATCAAATATCCTTTTAAGGACATGGTCTGAATGTATCATGCGGATATGAGATCCTGCAAGCACTTATGCACACATCCTCAGTGTTTTGGGGTGGGAGGGAAAGCAAGGACATGGACTTATCAGTGATATATGGGCACAAAAGTACTTGCAGAATTCAAATACTGGAACTTGTACATTCTCACCTTAGTACAAAAGATGGAAACGTATCAATTCAGTGCCGTTTGATGGAAAGTCCTCTTCAAGACAGACAAAAATGGTAAGTCTCCAGAGTTATCAATGTGGATGAATCGTAACAGTCATGATCTATATAATTTTTTTCCCTGGGGAAATTCAATACATTCCTCCCCGTCACAGTGTACATGATTTTAATTTGCCTGGCTAACTTCAGGGAGAGTGTTTATGCACACCTGGTTTTTCTATAGCTTAGCTGGCCTTAGCTATAGAAATTATAAAGCATTTCCACTGACTAATATGTACACGGGATAATTAAAGGAGATAGATGTAGTTCTCTTCGGTGCTTTTCTGTTCCGGTGCCAGTTTAGTCTTCTGTAAGATGGCATTTCAGGTTTGTGGGAGGGGTTCTGCCACTTGGCTGCTGCTCCAGCTGCTGCTGCCACCGCTGTCACCTGGGGGTTCCTAAAAAGGAAAGGGAAAAGGGAGGAAAACAAAATCAAAGGGAGCTTGGGTTATTCACTTCTGGGATTTCTGACTGCTCGGTGGATTTTGCTAGAGGTCTGCAATGGTTACAATGATCTCATGATGTCCCTCTGAGGCAGGGGTCTCCAACCTTGGCAACTTTAAGAGTTGTGGACTTCAACTCCCAGAATTCCTCAGCTAGCAAAGCTGGGATTTGAAGTCCACAAGTCTTAAAGTTGCCAAGGTTGGAGACCCTGCTCTGAGGGACCTCACATTCTGCTATGTTTGATGGGGCCTATTCCTAGCCAGGTGTGTATAGAATTGCAGCTCTTTGTTTCTGACATTCACAGATTGCTCTGTTAACCATCTAATCCTGAAAATGAATATCAACAACATGAAAAGAAATTTTACTACTTCTTTTTGTTCTCCAAAAGTTTAAATTCTCCTCCCAATTCAGCTAAAGACAGCTTCATTAGGAAACACTGATCTCACACAGATGTTTAAAGATGAATTTCAACATTATTATTTACAATATGTTTATCACACCTTTTTATCCAAGCAACTCTAGAGGGTATAACACCCACTCCATTGCCCTTTCATCTTCATGGAATTTCTCTCCCCACCCCCCTCAAACTTTTTCTGGTCATAGAACTTGTTACTTTAAAAAAAATATTGGAAACTCCTGCTGCCTGGCTCTCAAACCACAAACATCTCCAGCGGGGATGAGTCTGCCTACTGAGATGAGGTGGACCGGCTGCTTTCGTGGTGTGGAGACAATAACTTGGTCCTCAACACCAATAAGACCAAGGAGCTTATAGTGGACTATAGAAGGAACAGATCAGACATCCAGCCCTTGCTTATCAATGGAGACCGAGTGGAGCAAGTGGCCAGTTTTAAGTTTCTGGGTGTTACAATAAAGAGACCTGACCTGGGTGCTCACATTGCAGCACTGGACAAAAGGGACCAGCAGAGATTATACTACCTGAGACTTCTCAGAAAACAACAACTGAATGAAAAACTGCTGGTGACCTTCTACCACTGCACCATAGAGAGTATCTTAACTTACTGCACCTCTATGGTTTGCCAATTGCACAGTGGCAGATAGGAAAGCACATAGGGTTAGTGTCATTGCCCAGAAGATCACTGGTTGCCCTCTCCCCTCTTTGGAAGAGCTTTATAGCTCCCACTGCCTTAAGAAGGTTCAAAACATTCTCAAAGACCCATCTCATCCTGGGAACCTGGGAATCCTGGGAATAGTTTTTTGAACTATTACCATCTGGCAGATGGTACAGAATAATAAAAACAAGCAAAAATAGGCTGAAAAACAGCTTCTATTCCAGGGCAGTAGCTCTTTTGAATTCTACTGTATAATGCAGTGTTGGTGCTGTGTTTGGGGTTTTCAGTTCAATATGTGGAGTGTGAAGGATGTGTGTTTGTGTTTATTTTCATGGTCATGATGTGCACTAAAGATGGTGTTTGATTTCATTGTACGAGGTGCAATGACAATAAAGTAAACAAAACAAGAAAGTGAGAAATCATCATGACCCCAAATATCTCCTATGGTTTGGGAGCTTTTTAATGTCAGCTAACCAGCCTTGCCCCTTTTCTATATTTTTAAAAAATGGCTATGGATTCCTAATTGCTGGCCACAGTTTGAAAAATGAAGTATCTTTCTGGTTGCTGAAAGATGGATCTGAGAGGGAAGAGTTAACTCCGTCTATGGCAGCTGGAAGGCAGAGCTTAAGTTTCTCATATCCCATTGAGAAATCCTCTGACTTTCAGATAAGTGCACTGACTTTAGCTCAATGCACTTCAAGTTCTTTTTCAATTGAATAATTCATTGCAACAGAAAAAACAAACAAACCCACCAGTGGACCAGAAATGGAAGGAAATGGAAGAGCAATAGATAACATTTAGCAAACACAGCCAGTAGTTAGTATTATCATGGGTGAACTATAACAGTATTCCCACACTGGAACAGTAGCCATTACAGTACCTTCTGTATAGGTGGACATGTTTATCTTAAAATGTTTAATAAATATACATGGATCTGCCCTACAATTATCTGCTGATAGGATTCCTTCTATTAGAGCTGTTGAGATGGGCTGTGCTGCTGGAGAGAAGCTGTTCCTGGCCAAAGCAACACAGCCTGCTGGTGATAAATGATATAACCTGCTGCTTTGTGGAATAGGGGTCCCCAACCCCCGGGATGCAGCCCACTACTCGGCCTTGAGCTGTTTGAAACCGGGCTGCAGAAGTGGTGGGTGAGTGCGCATGCATGCATCCCCACTTGCGGAAGCAACAGGAGAGTGTGTGTGTGTGCGCTCTCCATTTGCACGAGCACAAATGGAGCTGCACACATGCGTGGGCTTGCCCACCACTCATGTGGAACCACCTCCCCTCCCCGCTGGAAAGATTGGGGAACTCTGTTGTAGGAGACATAGGCCATTGGCTTTTCACCCTTCTACAGCATGTTTGAGATATAGTGCCAGCACATCACATATGCTTCCTTCATTCTGAGCTGCTTCTCTTTGTATTTGAAGTTGGGGAATGGCAGGAAACTTTCCCTTGGTTTTATATGAATTCTGTATCTTCTGTGAGTCTGCTGTACCATGCAGGTCATCTGCTGACCTGTGAATGACAGCATAAAATTGAGGAATATTTTCTTTGGTTCTTTTGCCTTGCCCATAGTAGTGTATTTGTTTGGGCAGGCAGGGAACCATTAATTGTTTCTCTAACTGCTTCCTACCTGAAAAAGTTTGGACTGCTATCGTTGGGCTGAAGGAGAGAAGCTGGTCTTCTCATGTACTTACTCTCCTTCAGGATTCTATACAATATTGGCCACGTTTAATACTTAGGACTGTGTCAATAGACTCTTAGTTCATTTCCTGAAAAGGGCTTAATGGTGGACTACCTCCCAGTGCTGTCCCATCTCTGGAAACCATGGATCTGGCTGCAAATTGTAAGCCGTCCATAGAAATATCCACCAGGAGCTATTTGCTGATGTTGTCTCTTACACATCTGGTTAATGTGTGAAATTGCCCTCTGTGTTAAATCCAGGATAGGAAAAGGATCTAAGCAGATGATTCCCAGGATATATCTTTTTGGTTCATCCCCAAAGCAGAAATCCTGCTGCCAGAAAAACCAGTCCTAGAAATGGAAGGAGGAAATGGTGTTTGTTTATTTAATGTCAGATTTCCCACCACCAGGGTCAGAGTTCTCTCTCCCTCTGCAGATGAAAACTCAAAATATCCTGTATCATCTCTGAGATTTATAGCGCAAATCAAAATGACGCTGAATAATTCAGTTGCCTTCTGTTATGTATGCAGGTTTGAATGTCATTGGTTTAGTTTGAACTGTTCTTGTAAAATGTCAAATAGGATTGGTTTAAAAAGTGCAGGAAAAACCCTGCACTCTGATTGGCTGGTAACTGCAGCTGCTGGCTATAAGTAGCAGCCGCAGCCCAGCCAAATGGGGTCTGTTATGAGCTGTAGTCACTAATAAACTCTTCACTGAAGCACTCCGCGTCTGACTCTTCATGCAAATCTAACACCTTCTGTACCTGTTGATTAAATGTTCTCATACTATATCTATAAAATTGCATGATTAGCTTGGCTGAGTGGTAAGGACGACCTTAATAAAGCTGCTAAATATTTACCAATTTGAAGGGCCAATATCTTATGAAAACAATCAAGAACCCTTCCTTTTGAGTAGGGAAGCATTGTGTGTCCAGGGAAAGAGAAAGATTGAGGAATTAGCTGAGTCCATTAAAATGACAGCCTGGCAATTATTTTATACTTAAAGGCTCTGGGGTACCTTGAGGGCTCTTGGCAGGATTTTTGCATGAAGACAGAAACAGAAATTTTCCATATTCTATCCCTTTGTGAAATGTGAAGATTGATGCTGTGTAATTTCTGGTCATTAACCAGTTCCCCATGGTGGAGAACAGAACAGGAAGTAAATAGCAAAAGACAAATTCTCTTTATGCCTCCCTTTTTATCTTGTGTTGGGATTTTCTTTTTTTAGTTAGAGTTGAAACCTGTCCCTTGAGATTTTTTCCCCCAAAACATTAATATATATCTGGATCCCACATACTCCACTTCGGTTTTCACCACCTAGTATTAATCTTTTTCTTGCCAAACACTAAGGGAATTAACCTTGGTCCTGACAGAATTTATATTAAGAATTCCTCAAATCAAATTGTTTTGAGCAAATGACAAAGAGACAATGAAGTCAGTTCTTGCTTTAGAATCACAGCAGGAAATTTCCTTCCTTCCTTCCTTCCTTCCTTCCTTCCTTCCTTCCTTCCTTCCTTCCTTCCTTCCTTCCTTCCTTAGAATTTAGAAGAAAATCTAAGTCCTTGGATGAAAGCAACTGAGCTTGACTGTTAAAACCAAGACCATTTTAGGGGTGTTCATTATATTAAACCATCTAATTCTGAATTGGATTGTGTGGGAATAATATTATTTGGGAAGGATCTGGTGCTTTCCAATAACAATACAGATAGTCATCCTCACAGTATGACCATTTTCTGAGAGACCACTTGAAGTTACAAGTCACTGAACAAATAATACTTATGCCAGTCACCAAATGTATTACTTCCAGTATCCTGTGAGTAAAATTTCACTTGCACTTATGATTATAGGGGCATTTCAACTCTCCTCTCCATCTTAGCTCTTTTGGCTGTCCCACAGCAGCACTGTTAACGATGTAGATACCTAGGGCCTTTAGCAATCTCAGCCACATGCCACCAGCCCGGGCTACCACTTCAGCCAAGAAGCACCACCTGAAACTCTCACTGCAGTCAGCAGCCCCAGCTCCATAGTGCAAAGCCCCAGCCACTCTGCCATCCTGCACTCTGCAGGGCCTGTTGCACCCAACAAACCTTCACAGTTTTCTTTCCACTGCTGATAAGTGGCATCTGGCCTGTGGGCTGGCTGTGCCAAGCTTTCTTCCCAAGTCCACTTGCACTGTTCCCCAAATAGCACAGGCTGTTCTCCAAATATCATACACTGTTTTTGTGATGGAAGGCCTCAGAAGTTTTCAAGGCTTTCTGAAGCATTGTGAGAATGGCACCCAGCAGCATGTCTCACATAGGAAGACAGTAAAGGTCAGCTGGGCACAGCAAGGCCTGAGGAGTGCAGGGCAGCTGGGTTGACTGGGTCTTTGCACTGTGGCATTGGGATGGCTAGCCACAGTGTGGTGCTTGAGTGATGCTGGGACTAAAATAGAGCCCAAGTGATGGTGGCAGCTGGCTGAAACTGCTGACTGTCCTGTTTTAAGAGTTGACCAGGCTGAGCCTTAGGGAGGTGTCAAACCTGTCTTCAGTTATTAGTCCCTTCATACCCACAAGAGATCTAAGCTCAGTCCACCTTGAATTCCTCTAACCTTAACTACCGCTAATTTGCTTGGGTTGTTAGTAGTTCAGATTCTTGTAGAGACCTTAAGCTTGCAATAAATCTTTATATCCATTTGACTGCCTGGATGTCCTGATTTCCATGACACCTGGGCCTCTATCCCAGTGCTGCCACCACAAAGAAATGCCACTGTGCAGTATGGTCAAAAGAGAAAAAATGAAGGCAGAAATAGGTGGGTGGAGGAAGTTGAAGGAAAGGTAAAGAAGGCAGTTTCTTATTTTACCAAGGATCTGTGCTGAAAGGGACCAAGCCAAGAAGGCCTAACATCTGGTGGGATTTGGTTAATGTCAATCAGGGACTGTCAGGATTGCTGTCACTAAGCAATGCAATCACATGACAACATGCTTTATGACTGCATCACTCAGCAGTAGCAATTCTGGTCCTCATTACTGTTGTAATTCGAGGGCTATGTTTTATTGACTAAGACCAGCAGGGCTGTACAGAGGTGCTTTTCTTCAATAATGACTTGAGCAAAGCATTCCTGCAAATGACTTCATCAAAGTAGAAGGGTTCCCCCAAAAAAACAGTTGTTCAGCATCATCTGGCAGCAGGGTCTTCTGCATGCAGGGAGGGCCTGCTCTGTACAGTGACTGCTGTTCATGAGGCAGACCAGACTATCAAGGCAAACTTCCCCACCTCAACTCTCTTTTGAGGTAGACCCAGGAAGTTCTCTGAAATAGGCAACAACCAATTTCCCAGTGGATTTAGCTTTTCAAAATGAGATGTGTCAAAGCAGTTAATAAGCAGGATGTACTGTGTTTAAAAAAGTTCTATTATTTCTGCAAGGATAAAGATCATGGTAAGTCAATTCAGCACTGATAAAAAAGGGGTCTCAAACTCCGTAGTGCGACAAACTTCCTAAAATTTCAAACAGAATTGACCTTTCTCATCAGAATTCAAGAATCTGCTTGAAATAATACAAGCTATCTAAAATTAAATATAGAGTTCTTGAGAAATGCAGTGAGTTTGGAATGTGAGACTGACAGCTCTTTAATATAAAGTATTCCCACTGAGCTGAGAGACATTTCGTCATAACAGAAGGTTATATATTAGGATCCCGGTTCTCTACTTAATGAGGAGAATAAGCTTACAATTCCTGTTGAATGTAGAGGGTGAAAGTATGAATGCATTTTTTTTCTGATTTAACCTCGCTTTTAGTATTATTGATATGGTATATAACCAAGCAATTTTAAAGATTCTTTCTGCTTGCGGTCAAAAATTCACAGTTCATACTTCTGCTAAGCACTGGGATGATGTAGTACAATTTTCTACCATGTGTCTTACTGAACTAAGCTATGCACATCAAGCTGTTTTTTAAAGATATTAATAAAAGCCAAATTCCAGTATTTGGAATCATTTGAATATGAGGCGGGTGGCAAGTAAATTTAATAAACAAATGAACAAACAAATATTGAGTACAATTAAAGCTGAAGCCAAACTCTCACCTCTTCTTATTGCTTGCAAAAACAAAATAAAACTAAAAATAATTAATTTTTAATTTCTTTTTTTTAAAATAAAAATTAATAACCAAGCCTCCAAATCTACAATATCAGGAGGCAGTCCATGAGAAGGCTGCCTTGGGATCTCATATGGGAGGCTGTTCCAACCAAAGGGCTAGAGCAGCCATTAAGAAGATGCATTTCCAGGTCCTATCAGGAGGCAACATTTAAGGGAGGAGAGCTGGATTTTATCCATTCTAGTTAATCTGATAGGATGGGCAAATACCCTCATGGCCCACAAATAACCATGAAAACTGAAGTTTTTTAAAGAAAATTGGGGAGCTAAGGACTGCAATGCCTGCTTCAAACTTCACCTATGCTGAGGGCATTTTTCTTATCTGGCCTAAGATTCAGGTAATTATCTTTCATTCATTTCTTTACCACAGCCATGTATTGGTTAAACCCTTCTGTTGCTTCAGCTGGATGGGACGAAGGATATAACAGAACTGTGATAATAGAACTGCGATTATCATCAATATTCTAATGGCTTTGCTTTCTTTCTTTTCCAATTATCTCTTTCAGCAATTTCATGCTGACATTAAATAGCAGAGTTAAATAAAGTGGAACTCCTGTGGGTTTGTATTCAGAGGGAGAGAGAGTTATTCACGCTGGACAGCAGTAAATAAGTAGCCCGACTTTTTTGTGTGGAGATCATTGAATAAAAAAACTAGTCCAAGGCAGGGATTGTGGGAGTTTGTCTGGAGGGGCAAACAATGCCCACTCCTAATTCGAAGTGATAGTTGTGCAATGTGGCTGTCTATGCCTATCCTAACAAGCCACCCTTGCTGGCGCCTCCACAAATTCCCTAAAAATGTTTTGTTTTTCTTTTGGTTGCGGGGCATCCTTTTTTTTTTAAATAGTATATCTCAAACAGGAAGAAAGATACAAGACTTGAGGTACGATAGAGAGATGTACTATACTCTGAACTTGACTAATTCACAATTTGCTGTGAATCAGTAAACACAAGAGTTGGCCATTGAGAGCAATTCACCTGACATAGATTGTCTGTCAGAGCTTCTTTTAGACAACAGCTTTCACCACAAAGGGAAAGTAACGTTCTGCCTACCCACTGGCATAGACAAAACCTCCTCAATGAGAGCAGTTTATAAAACTGGAGTAAACAAATTAAAAAAGCTCCCCAATATGTTTGAGTAGGAAATTTAAACATAGTAAGTGTCACACACACCCTATTAATACATTAGGTGGGAGAATTTTAATTAGCTGTACAGTAAGAGTATCACATTTGTCAACTCAGGCTCATTCCTAAAACAACATAAAGATTCTGGGGGCCAAACTAAATGCTACAATGCAGCCACACCACATCCAACATATATGCTTGTCCCTTGCAAAGTATTCTTCAGCAAAGGATCCCAAAACGTGCTTTTCCAAAAGACAACTGGATTTTCTTGGTTTTTTCCCCCTTTGGAAATGTTAAGTTTGCATGAAGAGACAGACGCGGAGTGCTTCAAGCTCTTTGTTTATTAGTGACTACAGCTCAGAATGGACCCGCTTTGGCTGGGCTGTGGCTGCTACTTATAGCCAGCAGCCGCAGTTGCCAGCCAATCAGAGTGCAGGGTTTTCCCGCAGTTTTTAAACCAATCATTTCTAACATTTTACAAGAACAGTTCAAACTAAACCAATGACTTCAAACCTGCATACATAACAGGAAACATTTCGCTTCTCATACAAGAAACTTCTTGGAAAACTGAAGAAGCTTCTTGGATGAGAAATGAAACATTTTCAAAAGAAAAAAAAAGCCAAGTTACCTTTTGGAAAAGCAGATTTTGGACAACCATGACCTGGATGGTTGAGAATCTCCACAGACTTTCAGCAAAGGGAGTTTGCTGAACAAATAGGAGATGGGAGAAAGTAGCTGCAGCCACCTCTGGGCAGCCTGTCTTTCTTTGAAATCCCCCTACTAAATTCTTTGCCCCAGATATTCAGACCAGCTTTGCAAAATCTATGCAGGGCTGCTTGAAGGGGGGAAGATCCTGGAGAGTTTCAAAGGGAAATAGATAGTCTTTCTTGCAGGGAAGAGCCATTTCCTTCTTATGTATGGTTTGGCTCATAATATCCTCTTTATCTCCTTCAGCCTGCCACTTTCTGTCCTTGGCACAACGTTTTGGCACCTAAATAAAGCCTGCTAATGATTATGCATGCAATATTATGTGCCTGCTTGTCTAAGTCACAGGATTTGGGTTTGCGGGTCAGATAGAAAGGTGTATTTTTAGCATCAAATTCTAAGTACAAGCCTGAGGCAGGGAAACACAAAATTCTCAAGGATGCCGAAACCCCTCTCTTAGAGGCAATCCATCTTGACTTTCACTTTTTCGTTTGCTTTTGTTCTTACACAACTGTGTACATTACCAAAATCAAACAAAGTCACGAAGCACACCTGCAGGCAGGTTAAAAAGAGGGGGAAAGATAATCAAGGAAAGATTTCTGGCAAGTAAGAAGCATTCAACATTCCTGTAGCTGCGCTGTGTGTGTGATTCAAATATTAGATCTCGTGTTCAATACGCAAGGACAAAGCATATGTAGGGGGTGAATGTATATATGCCTCAAATCTCCTACAAATGACCTTTGTCTTTAGACCTTCAGAGCAAATGACAGATTGGAAAACTGTCATATAAGGGTTTAAAAAAATTTTTTTAAAGGATTTTACCAGATTCAACTGAACCCAATTAGAAGCCTTCATTCTGAAACCTGTAAGTTCCTTTTAGAATCTGGTAACTGCACAAAAATCCATAGAGGATCTGCTTATGGGAGCAGGTTGGCTAAAGATTGCAGTCATATACCTAGGACTGGTTTAGTTTTTGCACATTCAGGTGAATGCTTGAATAGATCTTTGGTCTACCACACTTTTTCCTGCATTTGCCTGAAAGGAAGCTGGGATTTTAAAAAAAAAGGCTACTTAAATTAAGTGACAGCAGGAGGCTTCCTAAAGTAAATTAAGTTTCTTAGCTTCCTCATTACTGCTGTGTTGGAGTTCCTGACTTCCAGTGACAAATGGGCAATAGATTTCAGAAATGTTGGCTGAGCAACCAGGACCAGCAGCTGCAGGATTACTGGAAGAAAAGTTGTTTACCCTTTGCAAATCTACAAAAACTGGAAATGAAGAATTAATGATCTGTTATTACAAATCAGATCCAAGTAGAAGAGGATATCTGAAAAGAATACATCAGTTCTGAAAAAGGACAACAATCAGAATCAGAAATAACAGAGCAGAGGCTAGAACATCCAACTATGACATGAAATAAAGTATTTATAAAAGTGGAATCCACCCAGGACAATGAAATAGAAGCTTGCCCAGAAGTAGCTCCAACCACATTGGCAAACCACAGGGGAGGGGGTATGGAAAATGAACATGCTGACCTTGAGACCAGGGTCAAATGCATCATCAGTCTGGTTTCCCCATACCTCAAAAGAGTCCTAAGGCTAATCCCTCCCCCCTTGAAGTCTGTTGACTCTGATCTGTCGCCAATTTCACTTGAGTGTTAGTAGATCAGATTCTTGTGTGTAGCTTGCATGGAATAAACTCACAAGAGCTTTTAAATTCTATCCTGGCTCCTGGTTTCTTGTGCCTGACTGGGTGACTGGGTGATGGTTTTGGCAGTAGAGGAAGCCAGCATAGCTACCAGATAGTTATCATTCCCAAACCAAGCACTCTCTCCCCTGCCTTCTCAGAAAGAACAAAATCTTGTAACTAAAGAAAAACAAGATAAATTTAAACAGAGAATAACTGACAACTACAACGGCACAAAAACAACATAATAAGATTGCCTGTATTGAAGCTTGGTCCAAAGAAACAGCTAGCACAAATATTAACAGTTGCTAATACTGTAATAGCAAATGAAAGCATCAGCTCACTGCAAGAAACAAACCAACTGCTGTACAACATGGGTGCAGCTATAACTGAATATTTTTAATGCAAAATCAACAAACAAACAAAAATAAACAGTGCAGCACCAAAAAAGACAATTAGGTAAGAAAATAAGATCAGCACGCTAAGATAACTGGACTCAAAACAGTTCATTTAGTGACCATTCAAAGTTACAACAGCACTGAAAATGACTTATGACCATTTTTCACACTTATGATCATTGCAACATCCCCACAATCATGTGATCAAAATTCAGACGCTTGGCAACTGGTTCATACTTACGACTGTTGCTGTGTCCCAAGATCACATGATCATCTTTTGCAATCTTTTGACATCAAAATCAATGGGAAAGCCAGATTCACATAACAACCAGGTTACTAACTTATCAGCTGCAGTGATTCACTTAAAAATTGTGGCAAGAAAGGTCATAAAATGGGGCAAAACTCACTTAACAAATATCTCACTTAACAACATAAATTTTGGGCTCAATTGTTGTCGTAAGTGGAGGACTATTTGTACAAAGTTGCTGAAAGATCCTGATATATCAGAGTGTTCATTTTTCTGTGAGCATGGATGTTTTTGGGATAATATCCCACAGAATAAAATGCCTATTAAAACCAATTCCCAAGTTCCATTATGATGCACTATTGGTTGATTTGAAACAGGAAGATTTGGCTTCATTGGTATCTGGATGGGGATGAGGGGCCAAAACGGCTAAGACAGAGGACGCAACATCACAGTCCAAGGCCTTTTGTACCAAAGGAACATGGATTGTTATGTCTTCTCTGCAGTGTTAAGTGGATCACTGCAGTTGTTAAGTTAGAAACACATTTGTTAAGTGAATTGGGCTTCCCCGTTGGGTTGGGTTGTCAGATGGGCGCAAAAGTTGATCACATGACCCTGGGACACTGCAACTGTCCTAAATACTGCCGAGCTTCTGAATTTTGGTCATGTGATCACGGGAATGCTGCACTGGTTGTAAGTGTGAAAAATGATGCTATCACTATTTTTAACTGCTGTTGTAACTTTGAATGGCCACTAAACAAATGGTTGTATTTCAAGGACTACATGTATTAAATTTATATGCCACCCATCTCTCTGATAAGGTGACTGGCAGCTGATAAGATGATAACCACATTGTAGGATGTGGTATGAATATTGACTTTTAGTTACATCTAGCAACATTTTTTTTATTATCAAATCCTAGGTTCCCTGGAGTCTTTTAGTCTCATTCAAGCAAAAATCCTGCCCCTGGCCAGTTGTGAAAACATTTGATGCTAATGTGTTTAAACTGCACGAAGGATGTGGTGAAAACCCACAGGATTACTTCTCCAAAGCACATACACTGTATGGAAATGCTGATTCCTTGCCTTTTAGGGATCTGCGTAAAGTAAGGTTTAACTGGGCAATTACTAATGCTACATACGTTTCCCCTTCCCCCATAGTTCATTCAATATGTTTTTGTTGACTCATTCTCTTGTTTTGGCTACAGATTCTGTCAGTGAGTTTGCAGAAGGGAAGCTAAGAGACACATGGGAAAGGAGAATGAAACAAGGGATTATTTTGGAGTCACTTTTAGCCGCTGAATTCCCTCCATTTCTGAGAAAAAGGGAATTTGATGTTGGTGAGTTGCGTGAAAGAAAAGGAATGGTTTGAAAATTTAGCAAAACGTTATTTCACTGGTCTTCATCTTAGTGGTATGTTTTGGATTAAAAGTATTAAAGCTGAAAATATGGCAGCAGGCTATTTTTCATCATTTCAGGCTTTTTACAAAGGAAGAGTAGAGTGGGATAATCTGGAACCCATCAAGCTGGATCCAGGAAGCTAAATCTCAGAATGAGTTGAGGTTAGCAATCAGTACTAAAAATAACAAAAATGCCTTCCTGAAAAATATTCCCTAAGTATAGAAAAAAAAGGAAAAGAAAATAATCAGTATATCAGCCAGTCAATTGTAAAATGTTAGCAGGCAACCCCCTCCCCCAAAAAAGACATTGCTACAACTTTTACTTCAGTTTAGATTTTAGTTCAACACAAAAGTACACATTCTATCTGAAAATTGTGAGGAGCAAGATAAAAAAAGATAGGATTGAAGCTTGGGATGGGTAGATATATGGTCAGCTTAAATCTCCAGGATGAGATAAATTGCATACTAGATATCGAAAAAAACTAGCTGATAGTTTAGATGAATCTGTATGTACTGACCTTGACAACTCCTGAAGAACTGATTAAGTACTTAATTTCTAGAGGAGAAAAATGTTCTCTTTCCCCCCCACAAAGAGCTGGAAAAGGAACCATATTTATTTATTTATTTATTTATTTATTTATTTATTTATTTATTTATTTATTTAATTTGGATTTATATGCCACCCCATCTCCAGGGAGGACTCGGGGCGGCTCACAAAAGGATACACATACAAAAATAGATAAAAATATTAATCTAATCTAATCCAAATATATGCTAAAATACCCCGTTAAAACCCCAATCCCTCTCAATCCAGGCCGGCCTGTAAAAACAGCCAGGTCTTTAGATCGCGGTGGAAGGAACGAAGGTCAGGAGCCAACCGCAGCCCCAAGGGGAGCTGGTTCCAAAGGGTGGGCACCCCCACAGAGAAGACCCTCCCCCAGCAGACCTCCAACCAACATTGTCTGGCCGATGACACCCCCAGGAGGGCCTGCCTGTGGGAGCGTACTGGGCAATTGGACCTCGATGCTGGTAGGAGGCGCTCCTGCAGGTACCCCGGACCCAAGCCATGAAGGGCTTTATAGGTTAATACCAGCACCTTGAATCTTACACGGAGGGCAACCGGCAACCAATGCAGACTGCGCAGGAGGGGTGTCACATGGGAGAATCAAGCCACTCCCATCACCACCCGCGCGGCCGCATTTTGTACCAGCTGAAGCCTCCGTATAGTCTGCAAGGGCAGCCCCAAATAGAGAGCATTGCAGTAGTCAAGACAGGAAGCAACGAGCGCATGGGTGACCGTGCATAGGGAATAAAACCCAGCCTGACATTCAGGACCTGGGAAGTTCTATAGCAAATCATAACAATGTTATTTGCAACCATGTAGAAAACAATGCAATAATTACCAGAAATAATAGATTTATCAAGAACAAACTTTATCAGGCTAACAATATCTGGAAGGCATGCACATTCAGTGGCTTGGATTCAAAGGTGCATGAATTAGTACTTCCTCTATATATTCGAAGCATAATCGATAGATTACAAATAATGTATTATGAAGGGATATTCTTTAGCTTTGAGAAAGGAGACTAAAGTGATAGCACTCTTCAAGTAACATCCATATTACATAGAAGAAGTTCCAGAACTGTTCTCTTCCATTTTACAGTGCAGGACATAAAATAACGGATTTAAGTTAAAGGTTGGGAGAGTTGTACTAGATTTTTTTTAACAGTACTGAAACTAATTGACTAGAGAAGTGGTGGGCTTCTTTTCACTTTAATATGGGTTTTTGCTCTGAGTAGAGGGTTGAGCCTAAATGGCTTCTCAGTTATGATTCTATGGTTTTCACTTTAAATTAACTCTAAGGCTTTTATCACTGCAATACTTCATGCATGCAGAGTAGATTATGCATCTAAATCTCATCTCTGACTCTCTAATTTCAAGGTGTTAGTAACTTACAAAGTCCTAAATGGCTTGGGTCCAGGGTACTTGTGGGAACGCCTCCTGCCAGCATCACATTCCGATCACCCAGTACGCTCCCATAGGCGGGGCCTCCTTGGGGTACTGTCGGTTAGGCATTGTCGACTGGCGGTGCCCAGGGGTAAGGCCTTCTCTGTGGGAGCACCCGCCCTGTGGAACCAACTCCCCGTGGACCTCCGTTTGGCCCCTGACCTCCTCTCCTTCTGCCGGGACCTGAAGATCTGGTTGTTTCAACAGGCCGTTCTGGACTGACCTCGGTGGTGTGGGTTGATTTTTACTCTTTGTTCTTAATTTTTAAATTTTATAATGATTGATTAGGCTTGTATTGGTTTAATGATTTTTTATTGTAATTTGTATTGGGTTTTTATTGTTCGCCGCCCTGAGTCCTTAGGGAGAGAGAGCGGCATACAAGTCTAATAAAATAATAATAATTACACTGCTTACTCTAATGGTGTTTTCTATCAGTCACTTGCCACCAAATTCTTCTGTTTTAGATGCCGATGTCCATGCTACTGCTACACAAGTATTTTCCAGGTGCCTTCAGTTTACTTTGCCAAATAGCAGTGCCTTGCTATTTGACTTACAGTCTGAAGAGTCACTGATGGTTCAGCCACATTGATGCTGAGTTTTTCCTCTTGTCATGAGGGGAAGAAGCTAACAGGAAATCAGTTGCTTTTCAAGTTTATGCATAGCAGTGCTCCAGCAAAGCAAGAAAAAGAGTGTTTATATAACAAAGTAGGGAATATGATGGGACTGCAAATCAGCTTAACTGTATATATAACTTTGCCAGATAACTGTATTTCAATCAGCTGCCCTGCTTCTGCTTGGCTATGGGAGTTTTATTTTAGTTTCATAGGATCCAGAGATTCTACTATAAGAGACGAGACATGTTTACTCCAGCAAAAATATCTCTGCTTGACAGTTTGGAGAGGATTGAGGAAAATCCCTGGTGGCGCAGCAGTTAGAATACAGTATTGCAGCAAACTCTGCCCACAGTCTGGAGTTTGATCCTGACAGGCTCAGGGTTGAGTCAGCTTTCCATCCTTCTGAAGTCAGTAAAATGAGGACCCAGATTGTTGGGGGCAATAATGCTGACATTGTAAACCACCCAAAGAGTGCTGTAAAGCGCTATGGGGTGGTATATAAGCCTAAATGCTATTGCTATTGTGAGCAGCAGCAGAACTAACTCGCCTAAATTAGTTTGATATAACAAATAGTCAAAGAGTGGATGCGGGAACTATGACACTGTTGCATGGGGCAGATGACCATTGACTGACTGGGATCATGAAATCCATGGTCAACAAGGACAGGAATTTCCAGAGTTGTTACTGTCTGCCCCTAAATGCTATAAAATTATTATCAGGTTTATATTTGATATACTCAGCTTTCAAAACAATAAGTTGCTTACTAATGTTGACCTAGATATTGTTAATCATTGCCGTTCAATTTATATAGCTGCCCATTTGATGTATGTGACTTTTGAAGGTACACCTGCACACAACTAGAAAACCTACAATCTGAATCCATGTCTTTTATTCCATAGCATTTTTGACAATATAACAAAGATGAAAAGAACTCTCCCTCCCTCCCTCTCTTCCTTCTGCTTCTCCCCTCAATTTCCTGTGCTCTCTCAAATTAATATTGGACTTTTTCACTATTCTGAATAAACTTTGGGATATGGTATTTAATATAGAATCTCAGTAGTACCAGTACTGTATATAGAGGAAACATCCCAACACTATTACTATTACTATTACTATTACTATTATTTTTATGGCTTAAGAAGATTTGCCCAAACAGAACATTTCAAGGAAAAATAATTTTCAGTGCACTGCTTAAATACAGCTGCAGCACTAAACACCTGTTCAGCAATGACAGTACTGACTGAAAGTTGATCTGGAAGCAGCTTTGCAATTAGGGAATTCATACTGAGTGATCGATGTATCAGTCAACTCTGCATATCAACAAAGAAAAACTATAATTAGAACCTGCTTTTAGTTTTCAGTAATAACAATGGCTAAGCAATGCTCACTCAAAAAAGTCTAATAATTAATGACTGGGAACATTCTTCAGGTTCTCTCAAGCTTATCATAGCCATAGCACAGAGTTAATAAACATTTGAATTTTAGATTTAGAATATTTTTATGGCTACTGTTCAATTTACTTTTTGATTATGAATATGTGTTTTTAAAACATTTTCAGTATGTTTATATTTACTTTTCAGTCCAAAGGGTTTTGAAAAGAAAGCTTAAAAAAGAATTTAAAGTCAGCACCAGCATCTAACATTTCTGAAACTTACTGATAACAAAGCAGCAACAACACCAAATTAAACAATGTGAAAAAATAGCAATACAATCCGTGCTAAAATACTTGACCAAAAAGAGATGTTGAAATACAAAATTCTTTAACAGCCCTAAAAATGAAAGGAGAGGAAAATTGGCAAGCATATCAGGGTGAAAGCAGTCCAAGACTGCTATTTGAAATCCCATGGAACAAAATTTAGGGCATCTGGAGTCAAGTGCTATTTGCCAATATCAATGTTCTAGAACCAAGATCATAGTTTGTTTTAAGAAATCATATAGAGGCCAGAGCAAATATATTAAAATAATAACACCTGCTGGTGCTCCTCAATAATTAAATGTGACACTCTGGGTATCAGCATAGTTTTAGAACTATATTGAAGCTCAGCCTTACATAGAGTACACAACCATTACCACCTCATCAGGTTATTACTACTAAGTATCTTAAGTTCAAAGCACAAAGAACATACTGATGAAACTTATAAAACGTTCTAGGTCATGGCTCCTACTTGTAAATCAAAGAGCAAAAGTTGAAAATTATTATTTTGGCAGCTTGTTTTGGAAGCTGAATATCTCAAATGTAAACATAATAATAATAATTGTATAGCATTTAGAGGCATTGGCCCAATGAACAATGTACGCCCAAAATCGTTATTTTGTTCATTATCTGTCCCAATGATCAAGGGCGTACTTTGGCCTTACAGCCAACAGTTATCCATTCTTATCTTGAACTTGCATTTATTAATCCTTCCTTAATTAATCATCAACTACAAAGATTTGTTTAGGGAATTCTTTGCTAGAAATGGATCAGACTGAAATGGATGAAGAAGCTTGCAGGATGGCTTTTATGGGGAAAAGCCGCAACCTGCCACCATCACTTTTAGAATCTTCCCTTCCAATATAGGAATAGAGCTTTTACAAAATAGTATTTTAATGTAGCAATTCCTAGGACAGTCCAGAAAAAGATCAGTGAGGGTTTGATTGAAAGCCATGCTCCCCTTTTTACTTTCCCACCTGGGTGGTGAATTATGGCACTCAGGCAAGTTTCTCCAAACCAGGTTGAAATGCCAGGCAAAAATGGATCAAAACAGCCACCTTCAAGGCTCTGCATTGTTCTAAATTTTAAATGCTAACACGATGTGAAACTGGCAGAATACAACTGGAATCTAAGAGTATTGTTCTGTTCTGTTTTATTTTATTTAGGAAATTTATATACTGCTCACATCTTTTACACTTTTTAATATGCACTGGAGCATGTGATGGGAATTTCATCTATCTGGGCAAGAATGATTTATTTAAGTGGTATTCAGGCCTCATGAAAGTATCTTTGGGGACTGGGTCTGTACACATGTAGAGTAGCTCTATCAGATAATTGTATCTGTAAACTGACTGGAAGGTGAAGGGATGAGTTAAAGGCAACCCTCTGCTTCCCCTTCTGATGAACAACTTTCCTTAGTGAACTTCGCTGAAGCTGGTGTTTTGTAAGACCTTCAGTCATTTCAAGGAGTTGCTTCTAATGCATCTCCTGTACATGGAAGATTGCCCCTTATTTGATAATCACTGGATGAGTTGAATTCCAGCTCTCTGTCCCACCACAAACAAGGGTGTTCCCTGACCTCTAAAGTGCTATGATTTTCTTGAGGAACATCAGCTGATGGGTTCTCAGACAGTCCAACTAATTCTACCCAAAGCACAATGAAGCCACTAGAACTATGCAAGGCATTCAGCAGAGTAAACATGGTATGATGCAATCTATGACATATCTACTGGGCACAGAGCAAACAGAAGAGATAAATGAACTCTGGTTTCCAAGAATTTTCATTTTGAAATATCTGTTGCTTCTGAGGTCAAGAGAGAAGGAGGAAAGACTTGGAATGTAGATAGGAGATCTGATGAAACATAGTGCAGCTGGCTCAAAATATATTTCACCAACCCAAAGTCACAGTTCAATCTTCCTTCCCTTTTCTCGTCCCTTTTAATTTCTTTGTTTTTTAAAATTATTTATTCAGCAGATTTTAAATTTGAGTTATATATCCTCTTTATATTAAAATAAGACAGATTTTTTTTAATATAATGAACTATAAACATATTTCTGAACATGCATATCTTCTTCATGGGTGGTAATTTTTAAGGTCGTTGATACCAAATGCTGCACACAACGGAATAATGTTTAGTAAACATTATTTTTCCAAAATAGCAGTACCAATAAACAAGTATAGCAAATGTTTTAATAATATGCTTTTTGAAGATATAGATTTATTATAGCGTGCAGCCAGAAACAAAATAGCCCAAAGTGTTGATTGTATATTAATTTGACAAGTGTTTTCCTAATGAATTTCTTTAGTTTTGTTGCCAAGGTATCTAAAGCTCAGGAATCTTCCTAGTCTGAAAATATATTTCTTCAATGTCACCTCTATAGCCCAAGAAGCTAGAGAGCATCCTTCTTTGCCACACCTAAATTTCTTTTATGACCTAAGCTACTTCTTGTCTGACTACTCCCCTGGCTGTGACTCTTCCTCCTGCCTCCCACATACCATTTCACTTTCTCATCTCTGACTTTGAGAGCACCACACAACATGGGCCACACAGCTGGTGATAAAAGCTGTGTTGGCATGTTGGAAGAGTCAAGCCTCTTTCTGATGTCATATCAGTTATTTGAGAACTATTTAAACATGATTATTTTTTGTGTGGTGGAGAGCATGTCTAAATGATCCAATTACTACATAATTGGCATTCTCTTTCTGCGGAAATGCTAATTTCATGGGGAAAACATGAAAAATCAGTTCCCTCATACATAGTTGGGCAATTTAAATACAATTCCTTCCATGGAATAACTGCTTGGAGACCCATGGCTGAGACAACATCAAAAAGTTGCTTGAATGAGATACTCTTGAATTTTGGAACCCTACTGAAATTCCACAGGGCTCTGTTGAAAACAAATATGAGTCACTTGCCAAGCATCTGAATTATGATCACATGTCCATGGGAAATGCTACAACGGTTGTGTGAAAAATGGCCATAAGTCACTTTTTTCAATGCCATTGTAACTTCAAATGGTCATTAAATGGACTGTTGTAAGTTGAACACTACCTGTATTTAATATCTTGAGACTGTAGAAGTGACAACACTAATGCTTGAATGACTCAACTAAGTGACTCCTAAACCATGTAATAAATTGACCCAATACTTCAGTCTTGAATAGATCAATTTCAGATTTTGCTTCCCTACAAAGATTCTCCCCTATAATCTCATTTATACAACAAACAACTGGTGAAAACACTTTGTGCTTTCTTACTGCTCAACTGGATGATGAGCAATGACTGACTTATGGCATTCATACTGTGTTTATTATTTCACCAAAGGTGTGCTAGCAAAGTAGGTTTTGCCACTAAGTAATTCATTATTTATTTATTTATTTATTCATTCATTCATTTATTTATTTATTTATAATTGGACTTATATGCCGCCCCCTCTCCGCAAGGACTTGGGGCAGCTCACAATTAAAACACAGAAACAATAAATATTTTAAAAAGAATTAAATCTAAAGCCCAATCAATAAAACAATTAAAATAAATTAAAATAAATTAAAAACCCCAGGAGGTCAGTCCAGCCCAGCCTGTTCAAACAACCAGGTCTTCAGATGCATGGCGGAAGCGAAGATCAGGGACCAAACGGAGCTCCAAAGGGAGTTGATTCCTGGGGGCTGCAACAGAGTAGGCCCTCCCCAGGGCACCGCCAGCCGTTGACTGGCCGTGGCACCCAGGAGTCCCCATCTGTGTGCACACAGGGCAATCGGTATTTGATATTGGCAGGATGCTCCTGCAAGTACCCGGACCCAAATTGTAAGGACTTTGAATGTTAATACCAACACCTTGAATCTCACGAGGCAACGGTAACCAATGCAGCTCGCTCAGGAGGGGTGTAACATGGGAGTATCGGGAAACTCCCATCACAACCCGCGCAGCCGCATTCTGCACCAGCTGAAGCCTCCGGATGGTATGCAAGGGCAGTCCTACATAGAGAGCATTGCAGTAGTCAAGTCGGGATGTCACAAGTGCATGAGTAATCAGGCAAAGGGCATCTTGGTCCAGATATGGGCGCAACTGGCGAACCAGTCGGACCTGGGCAAAAGCCCCCCTGGTCACGGCTCCCACTTGCTCCTCCAAACTAAGCCGTGAATCCAGGAGGACTCCCAGGTTCTGAGCCCTGTCCACAGGGGGCAACACCTCTCCCCCTATGACCAAAGATGGAATCAATTGACTGGGCCGAGATGCCTGTAAGCACAGCCACTCAGTCTTGGCCAGATTGAGCTGCAGTCCATTCCTGCCCATCCAGATCCATACCGCATCCAGACACCAGGTCATCACGGAGAGGGCATCACTGATTTGGCTTGGGGTGGAGATATATAACTGGGTATCATCAGCATACTGGTAATACCTCACCGCAAAGCTGTGGATGATCTCGCCCAGTGGCTTCATATAGATGTTGAACAGGAGGGGAGAGAGGACCGACCCCTGAGGGACCCCACAAGTGAGTGCCCTTGGGGCCGACCTCTGCCCTTCTGCCAACACTGATTATGAACGCCCGAGGTAGGAGGAGAACCACTGCAAAACAGTGCCCCCCACTCCCAAACCCCCGAGGCACTGCAACAAGATACCATGGTCGATGGTATCGAAGGCCACTGAGAGATCTAATAGGACTAGGACAGAGGAGAATCCCTGTCCGTGCCCTCAGAGATCATCCATCAGCGCGACCAATGCCGTCTCCATGCTGAACCCGGGCCGAAAGCCTGACTGATATGGATCTAGATAGTCTGCTTCCTCCAGGAAAAGCAGAAACTGCTGAGCCACAATGCTCTCAACAACCTTAGCGAAGGGGTCTGGGTCCAAAGCAGGCTTCTTCAGGAGGGGTCTCACCACCGCCTCTTTCAGGGCAGCAGGGAAAGACCCCTCCGTCAGCGAGGTGTTAACAACTGCCCGGAGCCAGCCGCACGTGGTCTCCCTGGAGGCATATACCATCCAGGAAGGACACGGGTCCAATAAACATGTGGTGGAACTCAGTCGTCGCATAATCCTGTCCACTTCATCCTCAGAAACAGGATCAAACTCAGCCCAAATGACATCGGCCAGACTCTCTGTAACTCCCTCCTCAGACCACTGCAAATGAGAGTTCAACCCCTCCCAAATCCGAGCAATCTTATCCGACAGGTATTGTCCAAATTCCTCAGCCCTACCTGCAGAGGGTCCACCTCCAGCTCCCGATGTAAAAGGGAGCGCATAACCCTGAACAGGGCGGCTTGGCAATTATCTGCAGACGCTATGAGGGTGGAGAGGTAGGTCCTCCTCGCCGCCCTCAAAGCTCCCAGGTAAGACCCAGGGATGGAGATTTTTCTTTAACCTGGGAAAGCAAGAGTCTCCTTAGAGTGGCTGGTTTTCAGTTATTCTGCATGTTGTATAAAATTGAGGTTACTACTCAGGAAAAAGAAGAAAAGGGGAAAGGAAGAGGAGAAGGACAGGTTGCCTATTAACGTGCAATTGGAGGTCCAGATCCATTCTCTTGAATAATTTCTTGGTAGTATATTCTGAACATGTACAGAAATCAACATTTCAGGCAAACTCACATTTTAATGGCCTAATTGAGTTGACGGGTGTCATTTATTTAAGAATGCCTGTTGTTATGAGATCTCATTACTGCAGCATTTAAAATTGCCAAAGAAATGTAGTCCCATGCATGCAAATTTCATGGTATTAAGGATTCCCAAAATCAAGTTTTTAATACTGACAGGAGGGAAGTTCAAAAGTAATTTTAGAAAGTATTACTTCATAGAAAGAGTAGTGGAAGCTCGAAACCAACTTCCAGCGGAGGTAGTGGGTTAATCATCAGTAACTGAGTTTAAACATGTTTGGGATAAACACATGTCCATCATCTGACAAGAAATTTAAAAATAAAATATAGAAATAATAATTAAAATTAATTAATGAAAAAAACCCCAAGCAAACTTAAAGGGCAGACTCATTGGGCCATTAGGTCTTTTTCTGCCATAGGTTTTCTACATTTCTATTTCTAATATAGTTTATTTTGGCTGATTGTATTGACTTGATTCAATTCCATGTGTGTGATTGCAGCCTTTCCTACTTCTTCAATATTACTTTCTCCAAACAACACACACACACACACATATATATATATGTATGCATATATATATATATATATATATATATATATATATATATATATGTTATAGATATATATAGACATATATATATATATGGAGATAGAAATATAGATATATATAGACATATATATATATATATATATATATATATATATATATATATATATATAGAGAGAGAGAGAGAGAGAGGGAGGATAGATTTTATCTATCTATCTATCTATCTATCTATCTATCTATCTATCTATTTGTTTTCTTAAGTTTTCACGGGTATTTATATGTATGGTATTCAGCTTTGTTCAGGTATTTTCCCACATCATTATAGTTGTGCTTTTAAAGTTGTAGTGACGTTTCGGCAGAATATTCTACCGAAAAGTTGCTACAACTTTAAAAGCACAACTATGACCGAACAAAGCTGAATACCATATAGATAGATAGATAGATAGATAGATAGATAGATAGATATAGATATAGATATAGATATAGATATAGATATAGATAGATAGATAGATATAGATATAGATATAGATATAGATATAGATATAGATATAGATATAGATAGAGAGGGAGGGAGGGAGGGAGGGAGAGTTAGTTGGCTTCATCGGTTTAATAAGAGATATCCTTTTTAAACCTTACCCACATGCAAAGGTTCACAGCTATCAGTTGCATTTCAGAATGGACACAATGGTATGCCAAGCATTGTAATTCTAGATTTGGACGAAGAAAAATACAAAGGTATTCTCCCCACCGCACCCCTGGGGCCAGGTTCTCTGTAGGTGGGCTGAAAAGAGAATCTGGTTTTAAAAAGCTAAGCACTCCCCAGCTGAAGGCAGTCAAGGAGACTCTGGAAGTTCAGCCTGACTGCCATCAGAAGTATTTTTCAGGAGAGAATCCTTGTGACAAAAAGAAAAGGGGTGTGTTTGATCTGCTGGAGAAAGGTTGGCATACAGTCCTAATTGGTAAGAGCTCCCATCTGAATTCTGAGTCAAGTTTTTTTTTTTTTGCTCATACTCTATTCCTGAACATAATCCTCAGCTTCTTCCAATATTTTAAAGCATACGGCCATTCAATTTCCATGACTTTCTTCACAAATACAGTCTGTTTAATTTAAAAATAATAAGAGAAATGTAATTTTTTAAATGGTCTGAAGGCACACACAAGTGCGTTGAAGGCAACCTTTTGTCTATCCTTGCTTGAACTGGGAGAGGTGAAATATAAACTGAAAAAAGTCTTGATAATTACTGTTTGAAATCAGACATTGTATGTGTGTGTTTAATGGTGTTAGGAATTTCTGGCTGTCTGATTCAAAGAGTGGTATGTAATTCCATTTATCTTAAACATACATTTCATTCTGCCCTGGAGTAAACACCCAATTTTAACTGAACATTCTTCAGCTGGCTAAAATATTTTATGAATTTAGCCTAGGCTTTTAGTGTGTTTATCACACTAAGAATATAAATTTCTTCCCCTGCTAACCTTTATCTCTCAAACTGACCAATACTGTATTAAGTCACCCTATGTTAAATAAATTGCTTCTTTCATTTTCTCATAGCAAAAGCTGCATCTTGTTCCAACCATCCTTCTGTTACCTGGAATTTTAGGCTTCATTATTTGCATTTTAAAAGAGTCTAGGCCTCTTTTTTAACTTCAAGAAAACTTTTCCCCCTCCTTAGCTAAGGCTATTTTGGTTTGGGAGAACTTATCTTCTCAGCACTAAAGAATAGAGAGCATATTCTGAATACACTTGCAAGTCTGAAGAAAGATGCAAACCCAGTTGGGAAAGAATAAAGTAAGTTATAAATTTGCCTGTTGTAGAATGAGCCATGGTAGCACAGTAGTTAGACTGCAGTACTGCAGGCTACTTCTGCTGGTCACCGGCTGCCATCAGTTTGGCAGTTCAAATCCCACCAGCTCAAGGTTGGACTCAGCCTTCCATCTTTCCAAGGTAAGTAAAATGAGGACCCAGATTGCTGGGGACAATATGCTGACTCTGTAAACTGCTTAGAGATGGCTGTAAAACATTATGAAGCAGTATATAAGTCTAACTGCTATTGCTCTATCTAGAATCAATATTTTCTATTGTTCAAGACTCACATTTTTGCTTGACTATTTACTTTCTGATGTATCACATATACCAAATATATGTATCATTTGTTTCTGTACCTTATAAAAAGAATCATTTGCTTTCTGAATTACTTGGTAATTCATATTTTTGGGTGGACAAAGAAGACCCTTTGCAAGGGTAAAAGTGTGTCTCTGCAATTATTCCACAAAACTTGGCGTGCCTGAGTTTTGAGGCAAAGTTGTTCCTAAGTGAAACATCTGTTAAGTGAGTTTTGCCCCATTTTACAACCTTTCTTACCACAGTTGCTAAGTGAGTCACTGCAGTTGTTAAATTTCTGAATACAGTTGTTAAGTGAATCTGGCTTTCCCATTGACTTTGCCTGTCAGAAAGTTACAAAAGATGATTACATGACCCAGGGACACTGCAACTTGGGGTGCCTGAGTTTTGAGGCTAAGTGAATATGTTCCTAAGTGAATATGAGTCAGCTCTCAAGCGTATGAATTTTGATCATGTGACCATGGGCATGCTACAACGGGTGTGAAAAATGGCCATAAGTCGCTTTTTTCAGTGCTGTTGTAACTTCAAATGGTCACTAAATGAACTGCTGCAAGTCAAAGACTACCTGTATCATTCTCAGTAGGGCTATTACATCCCTTCATTTTTATGTCAGGCTGGAGATGACTAAAACAGAATCCAAATGGGTAAACTATCAACAATATTGAATGAAAGAATCCTTCCTTCTAATTCTTAGTGTTTCCCCAAAAATAAGATCGGGTCTTAGACAAATTTTTTGGTTAGATCTTATTTTGGGGGAAATACAATATTACATGCATCTGTCTGGCTGACGATCTTAACCAGAGCTTATTTTTGATATTACGAGCATCCTGAAAAATCATGCTAGGGCTTATTTTCCAGTTGGGTCTTATTTTCAGGGAAACACAGTAGTATGGAAAAGATGAAGTTGAGCTGAAATCTTGCAGCCATGTACCCCATTTGTGCTACTTCTTGAAATCCAATCTGAAGCACTATTTAGCCACCCTAGTTAGCAGTGATCCATCCATGCAGGAGACAATGTACCTGTACATATATATAGTAAGCTTATTCTATCCAGTTAAACCAGATTTTTAGGAAAAGTCAAATAATATCACGCTCTCATTATATTTTCCTTTCCTCCCTTCCAGGAACTGCTTTCCGTACATGCCACTTTAAAGACGGCACTGCCTACCATGTGCTGAGTCATTGTGGAGGCAGTGTTGGCTCTGGGAGAGCATCCAGAGCCTTGGCAGATTCCTTTCTACATCAGCATAGCTGACTAATTCTTTGTTCTGTCTAACCCAGTATGAATCAATACCGGAAGGGGAATCCCAGTGTGCTCATCTAATATCTCTGAAAATAGGCCAAAACTGACATGCTTTGCCACCTAAGTAGATCACTGAGGTGAATCACAGCTTTCAAAAGCTGTAAACGAATCAGTATCAGTGAAGGAATAAAAATATAACTGAGTTTGGAGAAAGATGAAGTGGGATGATTCAGTCTGCAGAGATCACCTGATTTCTTATTATTATTCTTATAATCTGGGAGGATTTAATTTTGAGCTAGAAAGATTAAGCTGTTTTATAATTCCACTAAGTATGAATTGAATTTCCTGGGCTGTAGGAAGACTGCGGACGAGTCATGTGTATGGTAGTGAAAATTGCCAGCCTGGTAAGACATCGTGCCCATCCGTCAGTGGAAGATTTGCAGAATTACACATTTTTCTTGATGGATTGTGAATTAAATACCTCTGTTAACATCAAGCTGAAATAAGTAAATCTGAAATAAACACATTCTGAAAGCTATTACCATAAAGTAATAGCTTTTAGAATGGTAACTGGCTTCTGCTGAAGCAAATAAAGACTCTTACGATACTTTAAAAGAAAAGTTTTATTGCATCATTTGTGGATCATTGTCCACTTTATCTGCCGAACAGGACTCAGATCCAAAAAGGTTTATACAATTACCAACTACTATTAAAGGTGCTACAAGATTCTTTACAAGATCCATATAGCATGACTTCATACATCCTTAGCACCGTATTATTAACAAATCTGGTAATTCTAAAAGTCGCAACTGAAATTTTTCATCTTCTTTATGCTGGCTTTCCATTCTAACATGATTACTAATGCTAATACAATGCAGCAGGGAGTCCCCAATGCCTGGGCCATGACCCATACTGGGGCACGGAAGCAGCAGGTGTCCATGTGCACAAAGCTCCATTTGTGTGAGCGGTGGGCGCACGTGCCTGCTGCTGGCACAAATGGAGCTGTGTGTGTTCACCCGCTGCTCATGCGGAACCATCCCTCTTCCTCCCCTGCCAGTCCACAAAGCTGAAAAGTTTGGGGACCGCTGTAGGACAGTACATCTCTCTAAAAGGCCAAACTGGACATCTTAAATACCTACAGAGTTATGCATATGAGCCTATTGCAAGTAGAGTGAAGGGGTGATGAGAATCAGGGTGAAATTGTGCAGGAATCCCAAGCCTACCCTGCCACATTACACTCCCATTATTGAGTTTGGAAAGTGCGTCCAGCCCACCTCCTTGTATGCAGCCGTCACATGAATGTAGATGAGGCTTCTCATCTTGGCCCAGGCTCTCTGAACCTCTGGAACACTGAACTCCTTAGTGTATTGTTCTGCAAGCACTTCCAGCATGACACCGGTCAGAATCTGGGAGAAGAACAAAGACGAAAAGTTAGGGGAACAGAATTTCTCAGTCTCCTTTGTAGTTTCAGAACAAAGCATGACCATTAGCACCCCTCTTTTGAAACTGCTATCTTGGCTGTGTGCTGCCATAATGGAAGTTTATTCTTAGTTTCTGTACAATACCCAGTAGATGAAGATGATCAATAGTAACATAAAAGCAGGCTTCCTTAATATTGTGCTTCCCTGGGATTATAGACTATAGCTCTTTCATTCCTTGGCAGGCTGTTTTGGGCTAAATAATTTTAGGCCTTGGGTATAAGGGTCTTAATTTCCTGTTATTTCCTAATCAACTTAGATGAATAGGTTATTTCAATTCAGAGGCATGAAACTAGACGTTTTCCTTTATTTTAGAGCCATTTTATGCTTCACAATTGCTTGTCCTTGATTCTCTGAGCATGTGTAGTAAGACTATGCACCCTTTGAAAATGATACAGAAGAAACATTTCAGACATTCAAGCTTCAGCACAACAGATTTCTGCTGTTCAATAAGGCAGACTGAAAAATTCAAGTTAATATGATACAAAGTTGTGACTGTTTTATGAGTTACTCATCTTAATTATCCAGTGCTTATAACATGAAAAATAAGCCTTTAGTTATATTACAGTTTAGTTATATTACTATTTTCCTCATCATCTGACATGTCCCTACGTGGCCATTTCAGCAGCCTGTGGGACTCTGAATTTCAGCCCCAAGGCTGCACCACAGCTTGCACTGAGGGAACTGTAAAGCAGACTATTTGGTTGGTAACACAATATACAGACTTTTAGCTATACAATTTGGGAAGAACACCCTTTGAATGGTGTGGGAGTAGGAACAGATTTCCAGAGCAAAAATTGCAGACTACAGGAACCAGGAGCTACTCAGGTGACCCTGAGGACACAGATAAACCTCCAAGTGCTTCAACAACCCTCTAAAAGGATGCAGATTACCAGCTGTCTGCAAGGAATGTACTTCCATTCCCCACTACCCTGTCAGAGCTGGATGAGAAGAGAAACATCTTCAAAAGAAAAAACAAGAAAGTCCAGTTGCCTCCTGAAAAACACCTTTGGGACAACCATGACCTGGATAACTGGGAATCTCCACAGACTTGTAACACAACATAATTCCAAAATCAAATCAATAGAACAAAATCAGCAATAAAATTAGGTGACCATACTTAATAAAAGCAAGGAAATTAGAAAAGTGTTTTCTTGATGTTAGAAAAACATTGCTCTATGTGCCAAGAGAATTCTGCAAGCAGGAGCCCCAAAAGCTATCCTCAATACCTAACGTTATTAAGAAAACTGCTTCTTTAGTCATAAAGAGTCATGGGACAGGTCATCTAGAAGCAGGGTTTTTTTTCCCAGTAGCTACCTTACGATTAAATATTTGTATTCAAACTGGACGGAGGCTATTTTCCACACAAGTGAGATGTGTTTCAATTACTAGTTCTAATTACCGTGTTTCCCCGAAAATAAGACCTACCCCGAAAGTAAGACCTAGCACTATTTTCTAAACCTGCCCTAATATAAGACCTACCCCGAAAATAAGACCTAGTGTAAATCTCCAATTCCAGGAAGACTTTTCAGGGAGCAACCGTGCACCCGTGAAACACCCCCCCCTACACACTCACACCCACTATTTGGCACCATAAATATATAAGACCTACCCCAAAAATAAGACCTAGTGTGCTTTTGGGAGCCAAAAAAAATATAAGACAGTGTCTTATTTTCGGGGAAACACGGTAGTACTTTAGCAGCTACATTTTGTGCTAACCCCTTGAACTGAAAAATGATTTGGCATGTGCTTCAGATTTCATGTGAGTGTAGTATTTTATTTTATTTTGCTATCTATGAAAACAGCTTCCCCCTCCCCAGGCTTCTTCACAAGCTTAACAAAATACATTTTTCTTTAATGAATCAAAAGGAATCTGACTCTTAAGCAATGGGCTCGTACAGAAGCCTGAAAAAAAGACTGGTGCGTTTGAATAAACTGCAGAGAAGTGCTGCATACACGCCAAGTCTAAAGCACTTCTGAATCGCTGTTAAAATATGCACAACCTCCCACCTGCTACTTCTGGTCTGTCTTCAGAGATAGTTCAACTTGCGGTTCACTATAGCGATCCTGGTTGAAGATTCCTATTGCATGAATAATTCTAAGCAAAGGAGAGGCTGGATAGAGAGGCTGCAAGTAGCCCCACCCACCCCAGTTTGCTGTAGATTAGAAGTAATAGAACCTCAGCATAAAAGAGATGAAAAATAAAATAATTGAGAGCATTCATAATATAACTTATACTGGTGTCTTCATGTTTGTGTCTCAAAGTCTAATTGGAAGTTTCGAACATCACAAGGCATATTTCAAAAGTTTCAAAAGGCATCAATCTTGTCAGAATAGTGGGCAGATCAGATATTTTAAAACTATGTGGCAAATATTCATTATTGAGTCAAGCTATTCTCCAAAGCACCTGAGGGCAGGACAAGAAGCAATGGGTGGAAACGAATCAAGGAGAGAAGCAACTTAGAACTAAGGAGAAATTTCCTGACAGAACAATTAATCAGTGGAACAACTTGCCTCCAGAAGTTGTTGAATGCTCCAACACTGGTTTTTAAGAAGAGGTTGGATAACCATTTGTCTGAAGTGGTCCCTTCCAACTCTGTTATTCTATTCTATTCAATTGCAAAAGGCTGAGAACTGTTTCATCTTTAAATCAGCGGGGCAGACCAGAGAACAGGGTACTTTATATCTGACAGTTAGCTAATATTCTGGAATGTGTTCTGCCAATCTTCCTGTCTGTTCTACATTGTGACTGCTATCATCTTTAGTGTCTCAGCTGGGAAACTGTTGATATTTTAGTATAGATCAAGCCAAATTCAAAAATGCTAGGGAATTCCTGGAAAGTTGGCATTCTGACAAATCAGCCATCTGCAGACACATAGAGATAAACCCAGGGATGGGATTCAAAAATCCCAACAACTGGTTCTCTGCCTGGTTGCTGTGTGGGCGTGGCCATGGTGGGCATGGGCCTACCAGAACTTCTGGGAGGGCCGTTTTTCGCCTTCCCCAGAGTCTGGAGGCTTCCCTCGGGCCTCTGGGAGGGAAACAGTCTCTGCCGGCCTCCAGAGGCCTTCCAGAAGCCGGAAATAGGCCTGTTTCTGGACTTCTGGAACTTCTGGGAGGGCCATTTTTCACCTTCCCCAGAGTCTGGAGGCTTCCCTCGGGCCTCTGGGAGGGCGACAACAGTCTCTGCCGGCCTCCAGAGGCCTTCCAGAAGCCAGAAATAGGCCTGTTTCTGGACTTCTGGAACTTCTGGGAGGGCCGTTTTTCACCCTCCCAGAACCTCTGTGCAGTCCCTGCACTTACCTACATCCAAAACAGGATGGGTGGAAACTCCAGGGAGGGGTGAGGCAGGGTGGGCAGGGTCAGCTGGTTGGTTCAACTACTGGTTCAGCAAACCAGATATAAATTTAACATCCGGTTCGCCCGAACTTGCCCGAACCAGCTGAATAGGCTGGATAAACGCTATTTTACATACCACTTTTAAAAAGATACAACCAAAAGTCAAGGAAAGGAAGAAACAGCCCCAGGGTACCCAATATCTAGGATAAGTAGGAAGCAGCACCAGATAAACTTGGAAGAAACAATACTAAAATCAAGGCACCATTAAAGAAGAAACCATACTACAACCAAGCTGCTATATAGCTTATGATATTACTTAGCATAATAATAGAATGTCTGCAGGAAAACAACCAAGCTCAGTGTAAGCAGGTATTCTTTTGGGTCAAAGCACCATTGGGACACTGCATTTACAAGGGTTTGTTCCCAACATTTAATGTTTTTGATCATTAGGTACATATTATGCATTTCTCTATGACAAATCAATATCAAACCTTTTTGATACTGAACTTTCTAAAAAAGTATGTGAATCATAATGATTGTAGAAACCATTAACAAAGTATTACCTCTTCTATAATATAGTTACAATTTTTAGAATTCTTAGTGGAATTGGAGAATCATTTCAGTCAAGTCAATTTCTTAGTATGATTATATCTGATTCAAGGGGAAGTGCTTTGTGCAGGGGCTTTTAATGTCTCTTGAGAGATTGCAGGACAACATTTTTATTTGAATCCCCTCTCTTATCAACAGATCCTATTGTAGGGTAACATATTACCCATTGTGATTCTCCATCAGCTGTACAGGCAAATTCAAAACACTGAAATAATTCTTGTGATACTATTAACAAATTAGTTTATTTCAGCTCTTCATAATTATTGAAGGGCATAGTGTTTAAGGATGAAGCTGTATAATCTATCATGCATCCAAATTTGTGGGTAATTCATTTGGTGCTCTTTGCTCTGTAGGGCACCTTCTCTCTGTTTTGGGCACACTTTGAACTAAATTCATAGGTATTTATGAGAACTAGTAACATACAAATTTGTCTATACTGAAGGACAATTGTGATATCATCCATTGGTCATCAAATAGAATCGGTCATCAACTAGAACCAATGACAGTTCTAGTGTTCAAAATCAATAGAAACAGATCTGCAGTAAGGTGAAGTTATTCCAAGTGCTCTATTTACAATGAAGTCAATAGCATGAGATGAGCAAATAAGAGCTCATTGGCTTGAGATTCTTTAGCAGAAAGAATATAGTTCCCTAGAACTATATTCACACTCACATTTTCGGTTCTGCACTAGGTAAACCTGTTGTTAAATCATGTGAGCCCACCTCTGCTCTGAAGGACAGGAAGACATTTTAGTCTTCTCCATCTAAAAATGACAATCTGAGTAATCTTTCAAAAAGCCCTTAACCCATGATTTAAAAAAAAATGTTTTGGAAAAACAGCAATTAATTCAAGTCTGAGTTTATTGGCACCCTGTAGAGTGAATGATGGAAAAATGTATATGTATTTGCTGGTCTCTGCCCTTGCCTTATACATACTCTTAGGATATTACAAACAAACTCAACTCAGTCCTCATGCTAAAACAAATGGAAATGATTGTAAACAGAAGACTTTAATGTACACATTTAATTGTTTGTGAATCTTACAAATAAATTGAATATTGATGACCACACAACAAAATAATATATAGATTTTGTTATTAGAATTAGATCAGAGGTGTCAAACTGGTGGCCCATGGGCTGGATGCATCATGCACAGGCCACGCCCACCCCAGCTTGCAAATGGGAAAAACATTGCAAAATGTCACATGACAGCAAAGTGACCCTGCGAGTTTGACACCCATGAATTAGACAGAGATTCTACATCACTTAAATATTTTGATATAATAAAGCACCAAATTGGAAATTGCAAGGACCTACTAGCCAGTCAGTATTACTGTTTTATGTCTGCGTCATTTGGCTTGGGGTTTTCTTATCAGTGTTCAAGGACATGGTTTTGCCCTTACCTTAAAGTAGACGGGGTCGACTTTGTGCTTGACAGCATGTGCCTTGCCCACCAGAGCTAGCACAGAGGAGACCTTTTCCGAATCGTATATGTTCTCCACCACACTATTAATAGCCCCCATGACCCTCCTGGCATGTTTACGCAGCTGCAGGCTCCTTTCCATCTCTAGTGGATCTTCCATGTGCTTGAATTGGCTGAAGTACTGCTTGGCAGATGGGAAGTTGACAAAAAATCTGCACAATACCAAAAAGAGAAGAGTGCCGAGTTAGTTTGGAAAACAATATGTCACAATGTATTTTGGGGTGGGTGGGGAGGAGAGAGTAGTGGAAGTGAAGTGAAATCCTTAAAGTAAGGACTTCAAGAGGGAGACCTGGATGCCATTTTTCCTCACAGCATTAGGGCAGCTTCTACTACAATGATAGCTTTCCAATGAATTGTAATCATGCCAGCAGAAAAGTCAATTGTTTTAAAGGAATTTTGGGAAGCCAATGAGGCAATATTTCATATTGGATCATTTTAAAACTGGAAGAAGCCTGAACTTCAAGTGATTTTACTGTGGAAGTAAAAAATAAAATAAAATCTAATTTTATGTGGAAGAGCTGTTAGGGTGAATGCCTATCTCCTATATTTATGATTTTCTTTCACTGAGTATCATCCAGAAAAAATGGCCTGTCTGTTGCAGCTAGTTTGAACCAAGCCTAGTGCTTTTATTTCAACCAATATATTCCCCAGGATGATACTTTAAGTTTCTGCAGAGATGATTATCCTTTTAGCTCACTTTTAAGTCAATGCATAAAACTCTACCAAGCATTCTTTTGTTCACTTATTTTATTTGATGTGTTGTTAAATTTTCATATTAGCCTCATAGTAACTTACAATAAAAACAGTGTAAGCAATAAAATTGGTATAAACAATATAAATGATTAAGTCATCCAGTCTGAGGACAAGGGCGGTGGGCTAATATATCACAATTTAATGATGAGAACATTTGGTTCATGCAAAACTGTGCTTTGTGAGGCAAGTCCCCCCAACCCTTTGTTCTGTTTGATTCCAATTTTTTTTCAGTGATGCGTGTATAGGAGATGTAGTACTGTTGAACTGGTTGAAACACTAGTCTAGTTCACTTTCTTAACAAACTTTGAGTGTTTTTTTTCCTGGTGGGACTGGTCTATCAGGGCAACCTTGTCTACCCAATTATGGGATGGAGCATATTGCTTCCGTTTTTGCCTTTCAGCCCCAATCTGGGAGCCTTCGCAGGCAGTCGCTTTCACGAAAAACTACTTTTGTGTTAAATTTATGTTTTACCAACAAAGAAATAAAGGAAGACTAGTATAGATCTATTTCAAGCTATTTAGCTCTCATCAAGCTATTTAGCTATTTAGCCCGGGTTTGAAGGGCATGGCTAGCTGATGAGAGCTAAATAGCTTGAAATAGATCTATACTAGTCTCCCTTTATTTCTTTGTCAGTAAAACATAAATTAGGAGTCCTTGGTGGCTCAGGCTGTTAAATGCCTGCTCTTAAGATCCAGCTGTCTACAATTACTGTAGGCTCGAATCCCACCAGGCTCAAGGTTGACTCAGCCTTCCATCCTCTCGGGTTAGGTAAATTGAGGACCCAAGATTGTTGGGGGCAACAAGCTGACTTTGTAAAAATGCCGCTTAGTAATAAGCAGGCATGTACAATGGAATGAAGGCTATTGCTGAGCGCATTGGGTTGTGCTCCAAAAATTGTAAGCCGCCCTGAGTCTGCGGAGAAGGGTGGCATATAAATGTAATTAAAAAAAAATTAACACAAATATTGGGGGTTTATGTACTAATTGCACTCATATTCTGTTTCCCCCCAAGAAACTCATGCTGGGGAGGGGGGCACATTTCTATCCTTCCCAACAATTCTGGAGAGATAGGATAAGGACTACAGTCACCTAGAGTAGTTCATTGCTGAAAACTTGGGAAAAGATTAGCATGTGAACAAATCAGAATGTCAGTCAAGGTCTCCCTTCTACTCCCAAATGCATCTTGTCCTCAGAAAGGTTCAAAAGCCTAGAACCATGTGGCACAGAATGGCAGCCTGGGGTATATTAGCCATGGCTTTGAGAGTTGCTTCCTGATGCTTACACAGTTTGCTCTTCAAGCAAATTCCTAGTAGGCCAATTTCACTCCAGAGACAGAGGGAACAACCACCTGGTTGTTTTTGATCCTGACTGATTCCTCCACCCACACATCATGACAGTGCAGCCGACTCTTTTGGTTCCCCTTGATTAGGTTTTTCCCACTTGGCCGGTCTCACACAAGAGGTTGTCAGGGAAGCCGTGTGAAGCCGCAAATGGAATAACTGTATCTCCTGCTGCCTTCCCTTAGACATCTGGGATTCATCAGCCTGCCTAAAATAAGTTCTGAAGTGAGAAGAGTGCGTGGAAAGCAAGAGGACATGAAAGATGAGAGACAGAGGGCGGGAGAGGGACAGGGAAGGGAAAGATTAAGTGCTTCATTTCAACTTTTAAATATTCATTCATTTTCTTTCTGATCCAGTCCAAATGCCTGTCTCTCAAGTTGATTTTGATAGAAGGAAGTGTTGCTGTTCTCCTTGAGAGAAGCAACCTGGAATTAAGGAGAAACTTCCTGACACTGAGGACAATTAACCAGTGGAACAGTTTGCCTTCAGAAGTTGTGGGTGCTTCATCACTAGGGACTATCAAGAGACTGGACAGTCACTTGTCTGAAATGGTATAGGGTCTTCTGCTTGAGCAGGGGTTGGACTAGAAGACCTCCAAGGTCCCTTCCAGCTCTATTCTGATTGAAATGTGTGTGAAGGCTACTGTTAATTAAGTCTCACTCTCAGGTTTCTCTGCAAAATACTCAGGTACAGGCCTGTCCAATGGCTATTTCTGCCAGCAACAATAGATCCCGCCCAATTTTTTTCCCCAGGATCAAAAAACAGCTGTCTGATAGATGGTTCCAAAGCAGCCTCCCCCTTTCTGGGAAAAGAGGTAGCCAAGCAAAGCAAGTGAGACAAAGTGGGTGCCAGATTGGTATCTTAGTAGAAAATAACTGTTGTGTTACAAAAGAGGAAAGGAGGCAGATGAGGAGTCAAAGCCAAAGGATTGTTGCCGCCCCTAATATCTTAATTAGGATGAGCCAAAATGGCAGAAACAGTATGAAATCTTTGGAAAAGCTTTGTAAGCAAGATGTTACAAAAAGCAAGCTGCCTAGATTAATGTACTCCTCAGTAGAGATACAGAATTCAGCTAGGTTACTCAATTGCAACCTATCCTTGCATTTCTGACCCTTGCAGGTTTTAAAAGCAAATGAAAGCTGCAGTAAGATCATTAGCACAATTCAGTCAGCAACTATTTTGCTCAACACCCGACTTGCCCGTCCCATGGTTGCTAAGTGAGGATTAGCTCAATAATATATTTGTCCCTGTTGTCTATCAGGCTAGCAAATCTAACATATATTTTCACTTCTCTCTATACATTGCAGAAACTATGTGTCGAATTTCACTAAATGCACCGTCTCTTTGAAGTTGTTTTCTGTCTGAATGAGTGTGCAATGTAAGTGTAACTAAAAGGCCTTGAAAAAAGGGAGAAGGGTGTGTGTGTGTTCTGGACCTGACACTTGACAATTAAGATCGGGACAAAGCAGGCACACAGGTCACCTAAGTTATTGTGATAAGAGCTGTGCTTTTCCTTCTGTAAATTATGACTATTGTTTAATTATGGCTTTTTTAGTTTATTGTCATTGCACCTCATACAACGAAATTAAATGCCATCTTTAGTGTACATTATACATAAAAAAATAAAACACAAATACATATCCTTCACATTCTATACAATTAAATGGAAAACCCCTGATATTGCTTTAATATTGCACTATACAGTAGAATTCAATATAGTTACTGCTCTGGGATAGAAACTGTTTTTCAGCCTAATTGTCCTTGTCTTTATTGTTCTATACCACCTACTAGATGGTAATAGTTTTTAAAAAGGGGGTGCCCTGAATGGGATGGATCTTTAAGAATTTTACACACACATATATATAAGTAGAAATAAATTTTATATAAATCCTTATTGATAATGGTTTCCTAACTGGTCGTGCTGATTTATATGAATGCATCCATATAAATCAGAGCTTCATTTGTTCCTTGTCTGGTGCTATTTTGGAGGGTTGATGTTAAAAAGTTTTAAAAAGAAGGCAGAGGGCATAGTGAAACAAGCTGAGAATCGAGTTAAATGACCCTTAATTTAATTTAGCATTGTTTTATAGAATATTGCCCTCCCTCCCAAAAGCATGTAATATAAAACTAAATAAGTTATGTTGAGTTATTGCTATTTGCTCTTTAAATAGGAAAGAAACCAGCCAGCACATGGCGATTGTGAGGAATGCATGAAGATACAGAAAAGTATAGAAAAGTAGGAGCTGCAACAACATTTTGCAGTTCTGTATGGAACATTTTAAATTCTAATGCTCCGTTATGTTTCTCCTGTCCCACCTCCAGTCCCCTCCCCATCTCTACAGTGGCTTTTCCTCCTATCCTGTCCATTAGAGCTACATTCTACTTTCCATCCTCCTTAAAATATTTTTGAGGTTTTCACTTTTAAGAGGCTTCTGGAAGGCTTTGCAGATCTAACACTTGCTATTGCACAACATGGACAAATAAAATAGATAAAAGGCACTGTTGAAGTATGAATTCTATGGAACTACTTATCTTATGAATTCCTTTTAAGCATCTTCTGACAAATGGCTGATAAATGTGTACGAGATGTCTTTTCAAAAAGATCTCTTTTCCCTTGGCCCTTTGAAGATATAGATTTTGTTTCTGAGATTATAATCTTACAGTTAAGAATGCAATTCTGTGGCTCCTGGAAGGGTCTATGACAATTCACCACGGCCAACTCACCACAGCCAGCTTACCAGGGGACAACTCACTGTGGGACAAGAGTTACACTAATATCAAAGAAATGGTGGAATAGAATCATTAAAGAAAGGATGCAAAAGGAGGGACAGAATGAATTGTGAATGTCAAAAAATAAAATATTTTAAAATTTATTTTAAATAATTAAATTGAATGGTTAAAATGTCCCACAGCAAGTTGTGCCTTGGCAACTTGACTGTGGTTAGTTGGCCACAGCAAGTTGGCTGTGGCAAATTGTCCCATTCCGCTCCTGGAAGGATATCTCAGGGCTGATATAAATTTTGATAGTTGCTTCCTTGACAGTGAAGAATTCTGACCCTAGTGACAGAATTCTGGCACAATTTTAGAGAAATCTGTTTTAGTGGCCATTGTGAACTCCTGCAATGTGTTCTTTTGAAGCTCTCTAACATCTAAAAGAGGCAAAAGGAGATGACAGTGACCAGCAGAGGTGATATTCAGCAGGTTCTGGCCAGTTCTGGAAAACCGGTAGCAGAAATTTGAGTAGTTCGGAAAACCGGCAAATACCACCTGTGACTGGAGATTTTACAGTATCCTTCCCCTGCCACGCCCACCAAGCCATGCCCACAGAACCGGTAGTAAAAAAATTTGAATCCCACCACTGGTGTCCAGGTCTTCAGACTTGCTGCCTAAATTATTAAATGCAACTTCTCTCTCATTCTTGACCAGTTGCTAACAAGATTTTTTTTAAAAAGATTATTAACATGAAATATATTCTTTGAAAGATGAACAGTTGTCCATTGTGTCTTACAGAATAAAGAAATACAATAATAAATATTTTTTAAATGATGTGAGGTAATGATAAATAGCTATTTCATTTGTTCATTACTTATTTACAGTACTCTCTTATTTCTCATCTATTGCTTTTCTACCAATAAGGCATTCAAAGTTGTAAAAAAAATGAAACCAATTCTATCAGATTTCTTTGTTGAATGTAGTACACAGAAAACATGTTCCGTATCTCCTCCTTGGTCCTATTGGCAATGATTAGTGTCTCCTTAAAAGTTAGAGGCCTTCCTGAATAAAAAATATGAGTGTTCTCAAAATTGGAGAACACTTCTAAATCTGATTTGCTTGTTAAGAACTGTGAGTGGGGCAAACAAAATAACATTCTACTCATGAATGTTGTTAATTTGTTTCAGGATCCAAGTTATTATTATTGCAAAATCCAGACTGAAAGAAATAGAACCCAAGATAAGAACTGTGCAGTTGGACAAGGAGGTATTGCTAAAGAAAGATATCATAAATTTATGGATTGTTGTGCCCTTCCTTAACAGCAGAATTTGAGAAATTGTTGTATTCAGAGGAAAGATTTCTAGTAGGGCTGAGAATATGTTTTCAGTTTGTATGTCTTTGAAATATAAATCACTTCTGCTGGAAAAGTGATCTCAATGTTAAACAATGTGGTATATATTTATTATCCTTGTAATCTTTCCAATATTACTTATGAAATATATTTGCCATGTGAGATTCTTGGTTCTCTCTGAGCTTGATGATCTTCTTGCAGACATTTCATTATCAAACTAGGTAACATAATCAGCGCTAGGAGGGAGTAGGGTTTGCTATCATTTTTGTATACTGGTGGTTTGCCTGTCAAGTCAGTGGGAATGGTTTTAGTGGTTCATTAATACATTTGCCAATCTGATAAGATAATTTAGAATGGAATTTAGTAAATCTGGAGTTTGGAACAAATGGAGCAAATTTTAATCCATGAACACCTTAAAACAAGAATCTTTATTCACAAATAAGAGCTGAAGTCATGTCTGTATGCATACTAAAGCCATTGTGTATAAAATTATGCCCTTTGGAGTATCCTCATTCTCTCTGTATATGTGTGTGTTGTTGATGATTCTTCAAGTCAATCATCATTCCTGATGCCTACATGGACAAATCTCCTTTTGATATCCTTTTTAGAAATAATTTGCCAATACCTTCTTCAGAGGCCAAAGGGGAAAAAAACCACTGGCTCGAAGTCACCCAGTTGGCTTCCTGCCTAAGAGAACATTTACTTTGACACAATGACATCAAAATAAATAGGATAATAAGGATCAATAAAATATCATTGTTTTTAAGTAATTGTGAAACAGTTGGATGAAAAATATTTATAAAAGCTTTGCTAATGAGGAGAAAGCCTTATTTCAAATGAGGAAAGAGTTGTCTTTCATTTGCTTGCTTGTTTGTTGATAAAAAAGGGTCTCTGTTTCCACAGTAACATCAATTAAGAGAGAGCGGGAGAATTTTCTTATGAGGTCAAAATATTATCCACAACTATCCTGCGCTGGTCGAACCTTATGCAATTGTTGCCTTTTATAATTAAAAGAAAATAATTTTCCTCACAAATGACTAATGGCCTGAGAACAACAGACGGCTCCAACTATTCAGTAACTGTGATGCTTAGTATTTTATTTAAATGTGCACAGTGGATACCGTCCAGCATAATAACAAATAAATTTCTCAGAAAATACACACGCCACTTAGTTTGTATTAATGGAACATCGTTGGATTGTGCCTGTAAATACTTGTAAAACTCCACAATTACAGAATTGTAGAACAGGCACTATTTTTGTTACCAGCAAAAGTTCTAACGTCTGATCAGGAAAATAAGTGAAGGAGGCTTCAGGGACAATATAACTTGGCAAGAGTTAGTAAGCCCTATTTGAAATTTAATCATTCCTTTAAGATAGCAATTTTAAAAAATCACACCCAGCAGAGGCTCCCAGGGTTCTTAAAGCATAGGTATGCTTGGGATTTTGAGAACCTATATGAAGTTATTTCACAAAATGGTTATTAGTCAGGAGGACTGTCTCCAAATTGTGATACGTATTTTGCCAAAGAACAAAGTGGTGCAGCTTTCCTCATCATTCCTGCCCCCTCAGCTCACTTTTATATTTTGGGATGGAGAAGATGGGGAGGATATTCCTGGAGAAAGGACTTGGCTATCAGAAGCCACTTTTTTATTATTCAGAAATGTCTATGCCAAGACAAAGGCATTTTTGGGGAAAAGATTGTTACCCAATAGCTTTCTGTTTATCTTTTTTTTTTTAAGGAAAAATCTTTAAACATAAAATCAAGCAGACATAAAACAAGTCTAGGGTAAGTTAAGGAAAAGTATTGCTGATCAGATTGATCTGGGTGAGAGGATGAATTGTTTTCAGTGTGAATAAATTATTTTTCAGGCATTTTAAGCCTTGGACTTGGGTATTAGTCTTCCCGGTAGGGGGTACATAGGAGGAGTGTGAAGATTTCTACTTCCACAAGTTCCATGAATTTCAAGGTGAGATCTAAACTGGTTAGCTGTTTTTAATTCAGTGTTGTAATTTATAGGGGTTTCTTGTATATAAATTAACAGGAAAAAACAGTATTAAAGTCACCAAGGCCCTCCATGATGCCACAACAAAGGCATCCACAGGATTGTACTGTTACAAAGTAAAATCTGTCCTTTTATACATGTGTGTGACATCATGACACATTATAAAAATGTGGAACCTGCATTGCATTGATGTGAAGCTTTATCATCTGCCTCCCCCCCCACTTGTCCCATAGATGTCACTATACTCCAACGAAGCAGAAGTGACGGATGATAATATAAGTCATAGCACAACATGTGGCTTTTCATTTTGGAGTCCTTTCCCATTTTCCACTGCCTCATTGACTAGTTGGCTGATTTCTAATTCTATATGTGACACAAAGGTTTCGTCGGAAGGCAAGTAAAAATTCTCAGTCTCTAGAGTTATATAAAGGAGGAAAACAGTTAATGTGTTTAGATCTGATGCTCATTTTCTGAGCCATAGTTTAATTTGATAATATGGACTAAATCATACTCCCCAACATGATGCAACATGCATATCAAAAATGGGAAAATGCTGGTTTTCCAATGTTTGATTATCAGAGCTATAATGATAGTCTTCCAGTAATGAGTAACTGACAAATAAATCACAGTGAAACTTCTTTGTCAGGTGTCTGAACGAACCAAAGATTAACACTGCATTGTAAGTGGCAGTAGAAATCCAGCTGACTAGGCATTAGCCAATTGTAAACACTGTGGTTAATATTATTGTCCCAGAAAAAGACATCTCAGGTCCTTTGGGTGAACAAACTAGCCAATTTTGGGGAGCACTGGAGTAATATTGAGAAAACCCACTGATTTTGGGAAGCTGGTGAAAGCCAAACACATAGCGTCTCTTGTTTTTTCATGTAATCTGTTGACAAGGTCTATAACTCTATTTTTTTGCTGGAAAATTAAAATATTTATTACTCTTATTTGATCTACTAGCCTCTCTAGACATACTGGTAAAAATGCTATAGATTCTCTCTTTCTTTCCATTGTTTCCTCCTCCTCCCTCCTTCCTTTCTCCTCCCCTCCCTTCCTCCTCTCCTCCTCCTCCTCCTCCTCCTCCTCCCCTCCTCCTCCTCCTCCTCCTCCTCCATTCTTATGCCAGTCTCCAAATGGTAGAGAAAACATGGACAACCTAGCAACAGAAGGACTGCTGTTTCTGTTTTTTTCTGAGCACTAAGCCCTTGCTCTTGACCTTGTGTAGGCAACTGCTTGTCCTTTCCGTAATTCTGTTATCTTGATTTTAGCAGCCCTGCTTTGATTGATCAAAAGCTTTCAAAGATATTCACCTCAAAGAGCAGAAGCCACTGCTGTGATCTGAAGTAATTACCAATCTTACAGAATCTTGTGCTCTACAACCCTTTAACTATCACAGGCAATCTATTCCATGAAACCCAGGTAATGGCCATCAGATTCACTCTGTCTTCATTATTCCTGTGGCTATGGGCAGAAATTGAAATATCCCTTGTTTCATAAACCTGACTTTTCATTCTGTGGTTCCACAAGCCATCTCTTTAGCTTCAATAGATGTGAATAGTGTGAGATACAGCATACCTTTAGTCTAGGCCAGGAAACAATCTGGAAATAGTATTGTCATGCCCCTGGTGGAGACTGACTCCAAGGAAGAGGAGGAACAGCCAACAGGGAGTGGGAGTGTGGCTCCAGAGGTGGTGGAGGAGGCTGGGGAAGGGCAGAGGCTGACTGAGCAATCAGAAGAGGATCCAGGTCCATCCCCTATCCATCCCAGAGCACGCAGGGAGGAGAGGATCAGGGAAAAGCATGGTCTACTCAGGAGAGGACCATGATCCTCCTTAGGACTTACTCAGGAGAGGACCATGATCCTCCTTAGGACTTACAGCTGGGAGATATGTATATAAGTTTGTAACTGCGTATGCAGAATTGCAGGAGTCAAAGTTAGTGTTTCCTTTGAAAGAGGTTTATATTTGTTGGCATTCTTCCCAAGGATTTTCCCCAGTTATCTGCTTAGAACGTAAGATTACTTATCTTGGTTTGATTCGGAACTCTTGCCAATATGGTTTGTTCTTGTTTTTCCTTTTGCCTCATTATTTACTTTTGGGACTTTAAACTGTGACTAATAAAACAGTTAAGTTGAAGGCATTGCTGGACTTTAATTCATGTTTTGGGTTTTGGGTGATTTTGAGAGACTACGGGTCATCACAAGTATGATTTGTTTATTATTACATCTTTCCTTCAACATCCCTCATTTTATCTTTATCTCAACCATCATATGATTTCCTCCCTTCTTCTGTGCCTTCCAGTTATTGTTCATTCCTGGCAACTGCCTGGATAAGTCCCTGCAGTTTTCTTGGCAAGATTTTTCAGAAGTGGCTTGCTATTGCCTTCTTCCTCAGGCTGAGAGAAAGTGACTGGCCAAGGTCACCCAGCTGGCTTTGTGTCTAAGGCAAGACATGAACCAGAGGTGGTATTCAGCAGGTTCTGACCAGTTCTGGAGAACCGATAGCAGAAATTTTGAGTAGTTCAGAGAACCGGCAAATATCACCCCTGACTGCCCGTCCCCCATCTATTCTCTGCCTCCCAAGTCCCTGCTGATCGGCTGGGTCTTCTTTTGTTGCCCTGCACAGGAGAATGGAGCTGGAAAGCAGGTTAGTGGGGTGGGGAAGGAATGGAGATTTTGCAGTAACCTTCCCCCTAGAGTGGGGTGGGAATGGAGATTTTACAGTATCCCCTGTCATGCCCACCAAGCCATGTCCATCAAGCCACGCCCATAGAACTGGTAGTAAAAATTTTTGAATCCCATCACTGACATGAACCAGTGGTGGGATTCAAATTTTTTTACTACTGGTTCTGTGGGCGTGGCTTGGTGGGCCTGGCAGGGGAAGGATACTGTAAAATCTCCAGTCAGAGGTGGTATTTTCTGGTTGTCCGAACTACTCAAAACTTCGGCTACTGGTTCTCCAGAACTGGTCAGAACCTGCTGAATACCACCTCTAACGTAAACTCATGGTCTCCCAGTTTCTAGCCTGGTATCTTAACCACTACATCGAAATGGCTCTTTATGTGACTTTGGTTGAACAAAAATAAAGTGACTGGCTCCAAATTACTCAGTGAGAGTTATTGCCAAGTGTGATCTCCCTACTGGCGTATTAATAGCATAACCATTATACAGTACTGCATTATAGGACTTCCAGACAGTGTGAAGTCATTAAAGTGAATAAGATACATAGTCACCCAAGGGTACAAATTAAATAATTCAAAAAATTTCAGTTTTCCTTCTGCTCTTTGCCCCCTTGCACCAATTCCTTTATGTAAGCATTTGGTGTCTGAAGCCTAGAGTCACATGTTTCTCTCACCACATGTTTACTGAATACAAATCAGCATTGATCTGTGAAAAACTGATCTAAAGCCAGTTTGGGTTTTGGGAACGTTAGACTGGTTGAGAGGCCATACTGATGGTTAGATATTTGCATGTTTAAAATATTAGTTCATTCCTTTCCTGATCATTTACCAGTGATTTGTTTTCTAAAGGGTTTCTGCACAGTTACGGCAAAGAAAAACCTCATAATAAATACGAAATTAAGCCAAAGACAGGGAGAGAAGAAATGGAAGCTTATCATATTCCAACATCACTAGAATTGCCTGGTATTTAAACACACAGAGCTTACATAATCTAAAACTACTAGGTTCAAAATATTTAACCTTCTATAAAACAATTACTCTATATGTTGTTTCTTAGTTATCAATACATAAAATTATCTGCCATCCTGACTGGATAATAATTCTTCTATCATTATTCATTGAAGAGTTGCATGTGGCATTTTAAGCTATGGTTTATGGTAATCAGAATTTATGCCACATTAATTAACAGAGAAATGTGTTCCTTTCTTACAACTGTTTTTAAGAAACTAAAATCAATCCAGAATAACAGAAATATTAATACTCTCATAATCTGCTGAGTAACAGCATTATGAGCTGGAAGAGAAATTTCTACTAGCAGAGAAAATCTGTTGCACTAGGCCAGGGGTGGGCAAACTTTTTGACTCGAGGGCCACAATGTGTTCTTAAACTGGACTGGAGGGCCGGAACAAAAGCATGGATGGAGTGTTTGTGTGAACTAATATAAATTCAAAGTTAGATTACTTCACGTAGCCTTCTGGGAGAGCAAGAGAACCCTCTGCTCTTTCGGCTCTGTGGGCTGGATAGAACAGCCGAACGGGCCGGATCTGGCCCCCGGGCCGTAGTTTGCCCACGGCTGCACTAGGCTAATGTCCTCATTGAAAGCACCAGTTGTGCTTGTGAAAAACTCCACCAGCATTAATTTTGCTACTAGTTGCATTCCCACCAGTGGGCTCAAAACTGAGAGGCTTGGATCCACTGGTTTCAAAGCTTGTCCGTTTCCCCAAGAGGATGTGATCATAGGTGAGTCAGTCTAAACGGAATGGGACAACTTGCCACAGCCAACTCACCTTGGGCTGGCATGTTGAATTCTACTGGTTTTCAATGGGAGAGTTTTGTTTATTCATTTGTTTGTTTTAATCATTAGAAAAATAAGAGAAAATGTGCCTTGTATGCTACCTCATTTGAGAAATTGGCAGGATTTTGGAAGTAGCAGACGATCCACTGCTTAATTTCCACATAGTGAGGAATATTCTTAACACTACTTGAAATTAGGTTCCATTTATATCAGGGGGAGAACCTAACCATGAGTAATATCCGGATGATTTTAATTAGACTGAAGTGTGACTTAGTCTGCCTCCAAGTCAGCTGCCTATGCTTGCCTTAACAGTATTTACACTAAGACAATAACAAAACTGGCTATTTCTTATTAAGTTTGAGCACTTCCTAATACTAAATTTCCTGTAATAGTTAAAAGCAAACAGCTTTGTTGCTATTTTTAATGACAAATTCTGATCAAACTTCAATTACGGAAGTTAACAATCCCTTGCTTTCCGTATCAGTGGGGACCTTGTCAGTGACACCAATCTTTGAACACATTGCCAAATATGAGGCTGGCCTGTTTTTTTTTTTACGAATTTTTATTTTTTAAACAAACATACACAAACAAAACATAAAACATAAAACTATCGTCCAGTTACATACAGTGTGTCGGTTGATTACAAGTCTTTTGTGCTTCATCTCCATAGTTCTCACTAATAATTTGTATAAATTCTCATATTATCTGGCCTGTTTTGGCTGGCCTGTTTTGTCACTATTTTAGTAAAAGAAAACAATGTGAATCAAGCATTTCCCCATGGGAGGAGATATTCTGTTTCTCATGAAGGTTTCTCCTACAAAAGGAAGTTATCACTTATTCAGATCTCGCTTATTTTGCCAGAAATGCTATTTATTCTTTGCTAATATATTTACCCATATATCTATTAAATGAGTCTCTTGCTATTCTACTGAGCTCAGGCTAATTAATAATTCCTTTGAAGCATAGGTACCAGCAAAATACCCCCACTCCTTTTAAATCAGCTGTATGGCTGAACAGATCCAGCTGAAATCTCAGTTTCAGCATCAGGAGTAGAGGGATGTGCATTGAAAACCATCTGGATGCAGCTACCAACCATTCTGTCTTGAACCCAATGAAATCTCTAAACCACCTTGGAGAGCTTGAAAGAGTTGGGTATTAGGAAGGTTGTCTCATGCAGCTCCTGTCCCTTGGATGATAGCAGGGATAGCATCATTTCCACAACAGGTCAATGCTGTCATTCCAGAAGGGAATAGCTGAGCTTTTTTCTTGATGAAACATAGCAAAAAGAATGTGGAAAGATTGAGCACTTATTAGGTCTAACTAATGCTGCCATTTTCATTTTGGCTCCAGTATAGCAGAAGTGCACCTATACCCAGTTGGATTGCACAGGATTTGGGTGGCATAGCATATTTGGAATATGAACCTCAGAAGTATTAGGGGGTGTTTGGGGGTTTCATTCCCTCCCCCACCTCCCGGAAAAAAATAGGGGAAAATTGTTATTTGTAGTCTAATTTATTTTGAAAGGTTCTGTGGGCTATAAAGGGAATGTTGCTTGGTTGCTTTTGGCTTCCAGCCTGTAGTTTTCACAAGTAAAATTAAAACTGAGTGTCTTTCTGAATATCTAGTCAAATCCCAAACTAGTACTGCTCAAGGATCTTGCATTCAGATTATCTATATTTTCCATATTATTTCAGGATTATTGTTCAGGAGTCAGGCTGTGTAATCAGTAGGGACGTATTAGGGGAAAATAGGCAAATTTTGCTTAGTCACAAAGCTGAGAAAATCTGCAGTTCTATTTAATCTGCATACAGGTTGCTTATCAACTTGTTGATGGAAGTTCTCCATGCAAGACAATAATGATTCTAGTTAATGCCTAGACTAGCAGTTTCCACTTAGCGTCTTTGAGTTTAATTTACCCTTTTCTCCAGAGCGAAGTGTTTTTAGTGAAGGAGTACACTCAATGGCAAAACTTGTCTCTCTTTCCTAGAACAGTTAAACATGAGCCTCTCAGATGTCACCATATTTGAAACATCTCTTACCACAACAGAAAAAAATGAGGACAATCTAGTTAATTTGGTGGAAGAAAATGCATGGAGACATAGATAAAATAGGACATTTATCTCCTTCACATACTTATAATTATCTCTAGTCTTTTCCCCACTGGTCATTTGGGATATTTTAAAAAACAACAATACAGCACTAGATTATTAAAGGCTTAATTATATGTTGTGATAAGAATGCGGAACATTTGCCATAGGCATCCTTTGGGGCAGTGGGGGAGTATAAAGGAATGTAGAACGGATCTCACGGAAGGAAGAAGCAAGCTTCAAATCTCAATGGAAGGTAGTCTTTGCAGCTTGAGCATAATAATTAAGGGTTATTAAGACCGTCCTTCCTAGAAAGAGAGCTCCATACTTAAGTTGCCGTTATTAAAAAAATACCGTATTTCAAACTATGTTTCTAGATCGTGGGAGATGTAACTAGATATCTGATGTCATTTGCAAACTACAAGCCTGTGAGAATAATAAGAGGTATTTTTCAGATGTTCTGGTCTCTTCTGCACAGAAGACAAAAGGAGGCAAGTGACATCATGCACATATTACATGAATTATGTAATGGAGACAAACCCTATAACTTACACTGTGTGATGACATCACAATGATGTGTTGTCATTTTGTTTTGGACCTGGACACAAACCAACTCTGAAGCGAACCTGGCTGGGGCCATTTTGGAGGCTTCAGGGTTGCCACAGTGTGAAGCAGGGATAAGGAGAGGGAACATAGTTAGTTGGTGGTTTGTAGCCACAACAAAAGTTTCCTGTGGGAACCAAGGACATTCCAACAGGTGGCTAGAAAGAGGAGGAGTACCATATCCAGGCAACCAGCCAGCACCTTGATTGGACAATGTGACTGATTGTTTGGGGAAAGGGGAACTTTCACTTTTTAATCAGGTGAAAACTGTGGGAACTTTCAGGGTCGGTTTTCACCAGCTTGTGCCATTATGATTTCTCCAATAAAACTGTTCTTTGAGGAACTTTTCTGCCTCAAAGTTCTGCTTTCTATGGAGTTATTACTTGGAACCTTGACATCGGAAACTGATCCAATATCAGTACTGTATGGCCTGTAAAGGATATTGTCAAATAAGTGTTCTTTTCTCTATCCAGTTTTCCTTATAACTCTTTCACCAAAGTGCCCTCAGCTATTCCGATTACAAAACCAAGGTCTCAAAGCAGATTGGAAAGGATCCAAATAATCAGCTTCATTCAGGAAAACTCAGAGATGCCACTGCCCACTTTCTTTTTATTTAGAAAAGGAAGCTTGAAAATTGAATAATAATGATCAAGGGTCTTACAGCTGCTTCCTTTAGAAGAGTTATAAAATAAGCATTCTTCAAAGAAGTGTTCATCCAGTTAGTCAATTCCCCTCTGGCAGCTTTTCAAAAGCAGAATGGAAATGGGTTTAAAGATCATGTTATTGGCCTCCACCCTTCAAACGATTTGTTCCTGTATTTGGACAGAGCAAATTAAAGCACATCCATCAAAGCTAGTCAACAGGCTGCCTTGGTAGTCTGATTTTCATAGTGAAGTCAAAGTCCAAAAGGACACAAGTATTTTGCAAGCTTGTTACAACAAGTTGTATGAAATTCTTCCTCACTATATTGCAGGATGAAACTGTGCTTATATAACAAAGGCAGAAGGTTAAGAAACACTGCCCTATGGACAGAGGAGGTATTCAGCAGGTTCTGACCAGTACTGGAGAACCGGTAGCAGAAATTTTGAGTAGTTCGGAGAACTGGCAAATCCCACCCCTGACTGGAGATTTTACAGTATCCTTCCCCTGCCACGCCCACCAAGCCATGCCCACAGAACCGGTAGTAAAATATTTGAATCCCACCACTGCCTACAGAATAGATTTTGTTTAATTTGCTTAAATTCAGCTTTCTGTTTTTCCTGACATTTTGTGGCCATATGCCTGAGCTGTGTACCAAGCAGAGGATTTAAGGAGGAACTGTGAGTTGCCTGGGTCACCTCCCCCTCACCCCTTAATCAATAGGATTGCCAGATCTTGTGGGTAGAGAATCCCCTGCAAATTAGTTCCTGAAGGTACTCCTATTATAAAATCCCCACTACTGTATAACATAAAAGCACCAAAATTGTAAACGTCACTTGATAATATTCTCTCCATAACAGCAGGATTTTTGGATCTTTATCCTTCATCCAGAATAGCAAAAACCTCTTTATCCATATGCCCTGCTATACATATAAGTCCCAAAATGAACCAAGGCAAGCCTATGGTTGCCATGGAAGCCATACATTGCTGAGCCGCTTCTGTTAAGGATGCTGAAATTCCCTGACATGATCAAAATCCTTTGACACTCTGAAAAGTTTCTTAAATATAACATAACAAATATATAACCTGAACGAGCCATCTCTTTTATATCTGAGCATCCACAAATAAATTACAGCTTAAGTTTTAGCAGTATAGTTCAGATAGCCTTACAATTGGGTTTTCAGTGAATGGGTAGCACATATTCAAACTTTTCCATTTCTCATTCTAAGTTTCAAATCTTCTCAAGGAGCTCTTTTCAGTACTGAACTGCTATTACCGTAATAGGGATGGTACCAATTACTCTCCTGCTGCAGAAATATAAATCTATCTCCTTTTAAGTTTATTTTTTTTATTTATTTTATTTTATTTGAACTTGTATGCCGCCCCATCTCCGAACACTCGGGGCGGCTCACAACTAAAAAACAGAGACAATAAATACTTTAAAAAACAATTAAACTAATTTACAAGCCCAAATGCTAAAAACTAAATTAAAAATCTATCCCCCCCCAGGAAGGGGTCACAGCCCGGGTTGGTCAAACAACCAGGTCTTTAAATCACGGCGGAAGGTACGGAGGTCAGGGGCCAGGCGGAGCCCCAAGGGCAGTTGGTTCCAAAGGTCAGGGGCCGCGACAGAATAGGCTCGCCGCCGGAGGACCGCCAGCCGGCATTGGCCCACCAACGGGACCCTGAGGAGTCCTTGCCTATGTGCTCGCACAGGGCGGCCGGCATTCGATATCGGCAGAAGACGCTCCCTTAAATATTGAGGACCCATGTCGTGAAGGACTTTGTATGTTAAAACCAAAACCTTGAATCTCACCCGGAGTGCAACCGGCAACCAATGCAAGCAGAGCAGGAGGGGGGTAACATGGGAGAATTGGGAAACTCCCATCACCACCCGCGCCGCCACATTCTGCACCAGCTGCAATCTCCGGATGGTATGCAAGGGCAGTCCTAAATAGAGAATGTTGCAGTAGTCGAGTCTAGAGGTAACAAGAGCGTGAGTGACTGTGCGCAGGGCATCTCGGTCCAGAAATGGGCGAAGCTGATGAACAAGGTGGAGCTGGGCAAAGGCCCCCCTGGCAACGGCCCCCACCTGCTCCTCCAACCGGAGCCGTACATCCAGGAGGACCCCCAGATTCCGCGCCCTATCCACAGGGGGCAACACCTCTCCCCTTATGGTCAAAGATGGATATTCTTGGCTGGGCCGAGATGCTGGTATGCACAGCCACTCAGTCTTGGCTGGGTTGAGTCGAAGCATGTTCCCGCTCATCCAAATCCGTACCGCATCCAAACACCAGGTCACCAGGGAGAGGGCATCACTGATCTGGTTTGGGGTGGAGATGTACAGCTGGGTATCATCCGCGTACTGATGGAATCTCACCCCAAAACCACGGATGATCTCACCCAGTGGCTTCATGTAGATGTTAAATAAAAGAGGGGAGAGGACCGACCCCTGAGGGACCCCACAAGAGAGCACCCTCGGGGTCGACCTCAACCCCCCGCCAACACCGATTGCGACCGCCCCGATAGGTAGGAGGTGAACCACTGAAGAACAGTGCCCCCCACTCCCAACCCCCTGAGGCGCCACAAAAGGATACCATGGTTGATGGTATCGAAAGCTGCTGAGAGGTCTAATAGGACCAGGACAGAGGAAAAACCCCTGTCCCGAGCCCTCCAGAGATCACCTATCAGCGCGACCAATGCCGTCTCCGTACTGTAACTGGGTCGGAAGCCCGATTGATACGGATCCAGGTAGTCTGCTTCATCCAGGAAAAGTGGAAACTGCTAAGCCACCACACTCTCAACAACCTTCGCCAAAAAGCGAAGGTTGGAGACTGGACGAAAGTTGTCTAACACGGTCGGGTCCAGGGCAGGCTTCTTCAGGAGGGGTCTCACCACTGCCTCCTTCAAGGCGGAGGGAAAAACACCCTCCCTTAACGAAGCGTTGACAACTGCCGGAGCCAACCGCAGGTGGCCTCCCTGGCGGCATAAGCCAGCCAGGAAGGACACGGGTCCAACAAATATGTGGTGGAACTCAGACGCCGCATAATCCTGTCCACTTCATCCTCGGAAACAGGATCGAACTCATCCCAGATCACACTGGCCAGACTGCTTGTATCCCGTTCCTCAGACCACTGCAAATCAGAGGACAACCCGCCCTGGATACGAGCGATCTTATCCAACAGATATTGACCAAACTCCTCAGCCCTTCCCCGCAACGGGTCCACCCCCTCCCCCATACAAAGGAGAGAGCGGGTAGCCCGAAACAGGGCGGCTGGGCGGTTATCTGCGGACGCTATGAGGCCGGACAGATAGGACCTTCTCGCTGCTCTCATAGCTACCAGCTAAGTCCTAATATGGGCTCTTAGCTGGGCTCGATCGGATTGGGAGCGGGTGGACCTCCACCTGCTCTCTAAACCCCTTCGACGACGCTTCATCTCCCGGAGCTCCTCGGTATACCAAGGAGCCATCCGGGATCCACGGCGTGTAAGGGGACACATAGGGACAACCCTGTCGAGGGCATCCGACGCAGCCTGTTGCCAGGTGGCCACCAGGTCCTCAGCAGAGCTGTGGGCAAGGGAAGAGGGAAAGGACCCCAGTTCCACCCAGAACCTCTCAGGGTCCATCAGGCATCTGGGGCGGAACCATCTAGGTGGCTCCTCATCCCAGCAGTGGGGGGCAGCCTGTTGGAAGACCAGCTGTAGGAGATAGTGATCAGACCATGGAATGGGCAGCGTCGTAAAAGTGGCTTGCCTTCTGTCACTATGCCACTGTTCAGAGACAAAAACTAGGTCAAGACTATTTCCCCCCTCGTGAGTCAGGCCTTGAATCAACTGGGTCAGGCCCATGGCTTCCATAGAAGCCATGAATTCCTGGGCCAAACCCGACCCCCCCCCCAGGGAAGGCAGATTGAAGTCCCGCAGGACCATAAGGTCCGAGAACTCCACCGCCACCCCCGAGAGGAGATCGAGAAGCCCAGGTAGGGCCACTGTCACACAGCTGGGGGAAAGGTATGCGAGCAGCAAACCCACCCAACCATTAGGCCCCCACCTCACGAGGAGGGTCTCACTCCCGCCTATCTCTGAAACAGAGACCTCCCTTGGAAACAGGGTCTCCCAAATAACCACAGCCACCCCACCACACCTTCCCTGGACCCGTGGTCGGTGCAAAACCCGGAAACCTGGAGGGCACAAATCAACCAGAGGGACACCTCCCTCCGGGCCCAACCAGGTTTCAGTGATACAGGCCAGGTCCGCAGCCTCCTCCTCAATGATCTCACGGAGGAGGGTAGACTTATTAGCCACGGACCTGGCATTAAAATACACTAACCTAAGCCCAGGGATCCCAGTTCCGATGCCCGCTAGGGAAGAGGCCATAGGGTCGGAGCGCGCCACCGCACAAAGATGGCGGGTACGCGCTCCCGACACATGATATGGCCCTATGCCTCGACGTCTCCTGCCAATCCCGACCACCCTGGGAATCGCCGTCCCCACCTCACGCTCCAGAGCCCCGTCGGCCCCCAACTCCCATCCCCCCACCATGCACTGGGCTGCAAGAAGACCCCTCCACCCCCACCCTCCTCCCTATCCCATTAAAACACCGAATTAAAAAATTTAAAAGTCGTCCCTTAATTCCTGATTTAAAATTTAACCCCTTGGCGCGCATGCCACCTCTCGGGACCAGGATCCGTCATTAAGGTAAGCTGTCGATAACCCAATGGGCCAGCTCAAGGACAAGGGCGCAGTCCTGAGGGCCCATAGCTCGGTGCGAGTAAACACCCATAAAACAATGAATTACAATTCATAGGGGGTGGGGGTAGAATAAAGCGTCATATGGCAGAGGTGATAGATGTTACACAGATGTAAAGTATCTGGGTGGAGAATAAAGGTCCAGGTGACAGTATCCAACGAGTTCAACACCACGAACGGGCCTCTCACACCCGTTCGGGGGGCCAAGATGGAGATGAATGACCAACCGCTCTCTCACCGCGGTGGTCAGAACAGCCTTGGAACTGATGGGTCAGTTGTTAAGCCCCTCTATCCTCTCACAGTAGAGGGGTAGTCCTCCCATTGTCCTCACACCACAATGGGGCCCTACCTGAAATCAAATCCTGAAAAGGGAAAGGTCCAAGAAGGACTAAGGACCATGACAGCTGATTGAAAGATGAAAACTGCACCCACAAAGTGCAGCAGAAGAGACCAGGCAGCAGAACTAGTTTAAACTAGTTGCTTGAAATGCCTGGTCCAACAAGGGACAAACAGTTGTTTCCCCTCTGATTTCAAATAGTAAATGTTTTCCTGGGGATGACAAAATTCAAATTGCACTGAACTAGACCCAGAACTTTCAGCCCCAGATGGGAAGAATTCCTTCCATCCTCATGGGGCTGATGATCCCTTAAATGAATTAAGATGATTTTCATCAATTCTCCCACATACTTTGAAGACAGTCTGCTGTTCTCTCTTAATTACTCAAGAGCTCTGTAGTAACATGGGGGGAAATAATGCAAGGGTCTGAAGAGAAAAATAGAGAGAGAGGGAGGGAGGGAGGGAGGGAGAGAAGTCAGGGGAGGGAGGATGAGATTGGCAAAGGTCTCCCCCCTCCACAGGAATGTGGAGTGTGGAAGTCTGTTTTGCAGGAAAAAAAGCAGGATCCAATTCATTATCACTTTGTTCAGCATAATTATATTTTCCCTACGGCGTGATAACATCTAATAATCATTCCTGAGAGCTGCATCCTTACTGGGTAAGTGTATTTGCAAATAGAAAATTGGGGTGAGAAGGTGGAATACTGGACCCCAACCACGAAGCATGTGGGAGAATAGCAGCTGATCAAATATCTTAGCTAGTCTAGTCTATTTGCCAGAGGGATGGTTTCTATTTTTGAATATTTGTCCCTGTTCTGCTCTTATATTTTGATAGGTTGAGACACTGTTATTGTGATTTGCCAGCATTGCCATTTTTCCTTCCCCAGATGCATCCCCAGAAATAAAATTTCTTAGCAGATGCATATGTAGATAAAACTATGTGCTTGAAGACCAAGTTGTTGTGCAGTAGACAGCCTGCCTTTCTACAAACCTACACCTACTGAGAATATTTTGAACTAGAACTAACAATTATTTTTAGTATATTTTTCCCAAAGAAATTGTGATTTTTTGAAAAAAAAACCAATGGAGGACAGAGTGCTGTGAAATAATTGAATATAACATCTGACTGGGAAGAACAGTCAAAGATACGTTAAAAAAAATAGGAATCCAGGCTGGACTTCAAGCTGGGTAGAAGTCTAAGGCTTCTTTCAACAGAATGAACAAGAGGACCTCTAAGTATGCAAGGTTGCCTTTCCATCTGCAAAAATTAATATACATGCCTCTCTGAATCAGACGGTTCATAGAACAGAGGTCAATTGAAACAGATCCTAAACAACTATTGAATTGTACTAATTGTTGAAAGAAATATCCTTCTGGGTTCAGTTCCAAGTGGGGAAAAAGGCACTGGATTCATGGAAGTTGCTTGGAAAGGTTTATTGATGAACAGGATCTCATGCCTCGGAGATCTTGGGTGAAGAAAAAACAGAAGAGATGCTGAAAGTCCCTGAGTTTTATACCTTCTCTGGCTTTGAACTTCCTGAAGCACAGGAAGAGTATCCTGATTGGTTGCTGTCAGAGGTCATAGCTAGCTTTTTAGGTTGTCTGTGTGCAAGTTTGGTTGAAATTTGGTGGGTGGTGCAATGAAGAGCAATTAAATGGTTCTGCCTGAAGGAGGTAGATCTTTGTTATGTAGAATAGACTGTCCCAGGCCTTAATGGCCCATTAACAAAGGGTGGGGAGGAGAGTTTCTACCTCTCTGAGTTTCTACTTCTCTTTTAGGGGAAATATTCTGCCTTTTTAAAAAATCCTAAAATATTTCATTTTTCTAAGAGAGGAGTGGATTTTAACTTCCAACATATTCAAAAATGAAGCATTTGGCTGAGAGCAGGTTCCTTATAAATCTGTATTTTCATCTATAAACATTAAAAGGGTATGACAAGTTTGTCATCAAATTAAATGGGGAAAGAAAGGCTGCATCTTAAAACCCTTAAGGGATAGAAAAATAAAAAAGTTATAATATTTGGTATGCCAAACGAGAAGATGGACATTTAACACATCCTTTATTTTAAGAAAATTTTATATTTCTATGATATGACCAGGACATGTCAATAGGCAAACACTTCCACAAGGTCTTGCAACATAGTTAGACGAATCCCATTGACTCTACTGCTCTCAACTTTTACAGATTTTGAACTGTTAATTGGCAAGTACGAGTGGCAGAGATCTTGTATAAGGAAGTCTGCTTGATTTCAGCGGATTATTAACAGAAACAGATTCCTGTGAGTTTCCTCTATTAAAGGCAATCATATACTAAGAAGTGTATTAGAAGCATGACAATTTCTCAAGTATTTGTTATCAAAACAAACCAAATTATCACGTTTTTCTACTATCTTATCTGTAACTTAACATGTGTCAATTCTGCAGAGGCAAGTGAACAGCAATACAAAACAGGTACCCTTTTCATCAGCTCCCAGTTCACTTTGTTGATGATAGAGGGCTTCTGTATTGGCTATTTATAAAGTAATAACTGTTGACATTTCCATTCTTCATAACATTCTATAGAGACTTTCATGGAAGCCACCTATTATTTCAAACAGTGGCCCCCTAACCTTTTGGGCCCTAGGGACCAATTCTGTGGAGAGAGGTTTTTATGTGGACCGGAGGGGGCATGGTTTCGCATGCTGCCTGCATTCTGCGGATGGGGCTTCAGTTGTTTGCGTGAACCAGTTTCTGGCATGCCAAGGCCCGGTGCCGGTCCATGGACCCCAGTTTTTGAACATTTGTGCTAATTATATCACTGCATATCACATATTTGTCATGATGATAACATTATCTATATAAAGAAGTTCAAGTCCCATCGGTCTGTTTCATGGTAACTTTGCAATATACAAGAACGTGGCTAGTAATAATTGGATTTCCAAACACCGACTGATAAAGTCTTGGCTCATAACCAGACCAGATGGGGTTGAAAAGAAAAAAGTGTGGATAATTGATGTGGCAAACTCAGGAAATAATAGAAGATAAGGAATTGGAAAAGATCACAAAACACCAAGTTTGAAAATCAGATTGAAAGATTATGGCATAAATGGTGATCCCAGGGATTTCAAAATGTTGGGTGTATACCAACAATCTTGAATGGCACTTAGAAAATCTGTCCATTGACAAAATTTTCATTTATTATTTACAAAAGATCACACTGCTTCCACACATACACTATGTTGATCCATCACAACATCTTAGCTTGGGAAGAACGTATGCATATGAAGGTCAGCACTAGCTAAAGAACTGACAGCTGTGATTTCACACACACACCCATGCCCACTCATAAAATAGCAATGGCACAACAAAGTAGCAACAAGACCAGAGGTTGTATTCAGCAGGTTCTGACCAGTTCTGGAGAACCGGTAGCGGAAATTTTGAGTAGTTTGGAGAACCGGCAAATACCACCTTTGACTGGAGATCTTACAGTATCCTTTCCCCTGCCACGCCCACCAAGCCACGCCCACAGAATCGGTAGTAAAAAAAATTGAATCTCACCACTGAACAAGATCTGAAAATAGGAATAGAATGACTGGAGCAAAAGAAAGCAAATGTAGTACCAATAGTAATAGGTGCCTTGTATGCAATCCCAAAACATCTGGAGCACCACTTGAATACATAAGCATTGATAAAATCACCATCAATCAATTGCAAAACGCAGTTTTCCTTGGAACAGCTTACATCCTGCAATAATACTTTTAGTATTACTACAACATCTGTTTATCCTAGGCCCTCGGGAAGGACTCACTAGGTGAGCAAAAATGCCAAATCTAATCCAAACATCTGTCTGATTGTGCAGCCAACCATGATAATAATATGTTCCATAAAGTTCCATCTCTCTTTTAAATTAGCGGGGGTCTAAATGGGAAATAGTATAACTGTCAATGTGACTTTGTGAGTGTTGAAAGAATAGAAACTAAGTCCAAAAACTTGATTTCAGAAATGCCTGCTATCTGAATCATAATTTTTCAACGTTTTCTGAGATTGGAATGCTGTTTTAGTTTCTTCTAAATGTTCCCAGTGCTTTTCACTCACACATTCACTCAAGAAGTGTCCTTTCTTTCCCTAGTTTCTGTTGCAAGAGCTGCACTGTTTCGCTCAGGCTCCATTTTCTGAAAATGGGCCTGACAAACAGGATCTTGATAGGCCTCTGCACCCAAGGTAGGATTTGGGCAGTGGAGTTTACACAACTTCTTCTTGTCAGGTCATTTTTGTCTCTCAGAAATATGAAACGATTTAGTAATAGAGACAAAAATATTCCCCAAAATTATAGGAATGGGGTTTCTTGATCATTTAGAGAAGCAAATTCTGCAAAGGCAGGGTAGATGCAATTTGGACTGCTTTTCCTCTCACAATACCTCACAATGGTTTCTTAAAATGACCTAGTTCTCCAGGATGGAGTGATGATCTATTATCCAGCTGTGAAATACAGGGAGGGGGCCAGCTGCGTAAGAGCTGTGATCACAGGTACTGTTCATTTTAAACCACAACTGCTGTAATATGAGGGTGTGGAGACATTTGCTAGAGTAGCTTCAAACTGCTACTCGGCAAAGGGAGTGATAAAAGAGTCTTTCTAATTAAAATGTCTTTGTGTGCTTCTCCCTTCCCTCCTAATGTTTCTCTATCATCTTCCCACCAGCTTGTTCTTATCAGATTGTAATACAATTATATTATTTCATATTAATGTGCAGGGTAGCTGTTTATGCCAATCTCAGCTCTCTAGAAAGAGGGTAAGACATAGATAAGTACATAGTGCATGTAGTTAATGGTAGGTTATGAGCATAATGGTAGATCATGAGGGTACCATGAAAACCCAAGAAAACCAACACATTGTTGAACAAATCAACCCAGAGTTCTCACTTGAAGCACAAATGACCAAGCTCAATTTATCCTACTTCAGGCACGTTATGTAAGGACCTAGATTTCTGGAGAAGGCTATAATGCACGGGTGTTGAACTGGTGGTATCACATGACGTATCACATCGTTCTTTTCCCTTCACAGAGCTGGGGTGGGTGTGGTCTGCGTGTGACGCATATGGCCCACAGGCTGCCAGTTTGACACCCCTGCTATAATGCTATGAAAGGTAGAAGGAGAACAATCAGCAGCAAGGTGAATGAAGTCACAGTAGCAATGAGCACACCATTTGAAGAGCTGAAACACCAGGTGAGGGAAAAATTGCCATGGAGAGAATCTGTCTATGTACTTGCTTTGACAGTGAAACAGATAAATTTGACACTGATTTGATAGCACATAATTAATCAAATGAGCAAAAAAGAGCCCAAACTGTTCAGAGCCAAAGGTCAATCTGCTCTGCCATTTTTTTCCAATAGGGGACAGCCAACTGCTTGTAGAAAATGAAAAGAAGATGAAGGAAAAGGAGAAGTAATAAAGAACAGGTTACAAGGTTCACAGCCATCTCTCCCAATACCCGATGTTTAAAAACATCCGAGGCATGAATGTTAAATTTAACATTAATTCCATTTAACTCTATGCTTTGTTATGATTCATATAATACATTAACACATACTGAATTTGGTTTTGATGTGTGAATTTAAATTATTCTAATTCAAATAAATAATGGGTAAACAAACTATGACTTAGGGTGTTGTATGAACTCTTTCATGGGTACAGTAGTTTAAGTCTTGAAGTGAATGTAAAATTAAGGTAAGGTTAGGCTGAAATCCAAAACTAAAGCAAAATAAAGCTAGAGAAGCTACACTCAAGATGTTAAAGGTCATTTAGAGAAACTATACTTGTTCTTCTTCTGCTAAGTGTGCGTTCTTTCATTTATTTAATATTTCCATATGTTTAATCATGCATTCTAGCAAACTAGCTAGGAATAGTGGTTTGTTTGATAGATCTGTAATGTCCTGGATATAGTTCTGATTTACTTCTTATTGTAATTATTAATATAATATTGGTTTGTCCTTCCTTCTAATTCTTTAACATATGGTTATACCTTAACAGTATGGAAACCATCTGGTTTAATTTTCAGAAGATAATGCGGAGTTAGAACTCTTTGTTTGGCCAGTTATCTAACACACACACACACACACACACACACACACACGTGTGTGTGTGTGTGCTAATGTTTTACTTCTGTTAATCAAATCCTATTTAGCAAGGTCTCTGAATCCAAACACTGTTCAAATCTGCTACTATTAATGCAGATGACAGCAAAAGTCCTTTTATACAGCAACAGCAGCAGGAATGAAACTTCTGGCAAGATTTGCAGAATCAGTACAACTCAAGGTCTCTTTCTGTGATGTCATCATTGTGACAGGTCCTATAATCTACATCACAGGTGTGTCAAACTCGATCACGTCATGTGATGTATCGTGATGTATCACAACATTTGTTTGCCTTTGCGAAGCCTGGGTGGGTGTGGCCTGCATCTGACGCATCTGGCTCCCACAGGCCACCAGTTTGACACGCCTGATTTACATAGTAAAATGTGAAGAATCACCTTCATGTTTGTTGATCATACCTGGCATTATTAGGGGAAGTTGCACTCTCTGATCTGGGTTGAACTGGGATTTTCTAGTAACTATTCCTTCTAAGTTGGATTTACTTTTACTGTTGAAAAAGGTGCTAGTCATGGAAATACGTCTGCGAACAGATATGAAGAAATGGGTTAAAAGAGAGGAAGCTTTTGGTTTTCATGTTTTAATAAAAATTTAATAAAATGGCAACTTTGAATAAAGAAATAAAAAATCAAGCACTACAAAACTGTCCTAACTTTAGCCACTTTAGTAACCAAAAGCAAATGTTTATGGATATTATGTGCTTTCAAACATTTTGTATTTCACACTGTTACTAATGGCTGTGGGGTCAAAGGCTTCTGTTTGATATGAAGAGAAGGACTAGGGCTGACATGATAGTGGTCTTCCAATATCTAAGGGGCTGCCACAAAGAAGAGGGAGTTAACCTATCCTCTAAAGCAGGGGTCTCCAACCTTGGCAACTTTTAGCCTGGTGGACTTCAACTCCCAGAATTCCCCAGCCATTCTGGGAGTCGAAGTCCTCTAGGCTTAAAGTTGCCAAGGTTGGAGACCCCTGCTCTAAAGCACCTGAAGGCAGGACAAGAAGCAATGGATGAAAATTAATCAAAGAGAGATCCAGCGTAGAACTAAGGAGGAATTTCCTGACAGTTAGAACAATTAATCAGTGGAATGGCTTGCCTTCAGAAGTTGTGGGTGCTCCATCATTGGAGACTTTAAAGAAGAGATTGGACAACCATTTGTCTGAATTGTATCTCCTGCTTGAGCAGAAGGCGTCCCAGGTCCCTTCCAACTCTATTTTCTGTTAATACTGTGGAAAGCATTACAAGCTTGCCTTTCTTGTAGAAAATTCACTGGCACCCTGTCGACATGCTTAAGTTTCTATTTATATTTCAGTGCTTATTGCAAGACATTTGTACATCCAATTAAAACACAAACACTAACACCCCACTACTACCGTCTTTTATATATCATGAAGCAGTCTTCCACAGCCAGCTATCTGTATTAGACTTCAATAACAAGAATTCTTATGAATGATAAACGTGGAACTTCAGCATATCTATAAGGCACTGGCTTAGGGGAAGCTCATAGATAAATTACTGGTTCAAGCACTGCAATATTCCTTTGAAAACAATTTGAATACAAAGATAAAGATGATTTATACATGGGTTATACTGATCAGCAGCTCAATGCATTTTTGGAAGCTATGGTAATCTCTCTGCTGAATTGTCTCCTCTCCTTGGTGTTCTTGCTGCTTCGATGTAATTGCTTCTATACTCACTGTAGCCCAAAGACATTATTAAAATATTTGTAACAGGAGATAATTACTGAATTTTCAGTTTGGGAAATATCATTCTAATTTTAAAAAAAGTTTTTAACTTTATATGTGAGAATCAGGATGCATAACATCCAATTCTTCAGGAAAAGTTCAACAAAAACCGTCTCTCTCTGATTTTCTAAAGAAAGGTTGGCAGGCAAATTTGTGTTACTTGAATGTATTCCAAAGTATTTATGCTGCTGAAGAAAATTAAGAGCCAAAACCCATCCTATGAAATTAGTGTTCATTCCCCATCTCTCCTGACTGTAGAACTACAAGGAAAAGCAAACTGCATTGGATTTAATTAAATAAGTAATTCCTAAGCTAGTTTAGCCATCTAAAGCCCATTAGAAAGGCAGTTAGAGATAGCTAAAGTCAAGAGCTTCCAAGAATACAATGCAAGTTGAAAAATTACAGTTAAGACTTTTCAGTTTTTAAATTCATTACAACATCTTTTCTCAAGATATTAGTAATATGTTCTAGAGATGATTAAAGACAGATTTTTTTTCTTTAACTATCCAACAGTTATTTAAAAGTTATCTGATAAGACAATAATTTTTCACATATTTTCATTATCTGACTGCAGAGTTTTAAAGAAATAATTGCAATCCATGTGGTCACTAAAGTATGGAATGAAGTTTGAAGTTTACCTCAGAACAATTAACCTTATATCTTCTTCCAAAACATTACTTTATTAAGATTATTTAATCTGAAATATACTTAATATTCTTGTGAAAGAGACATGAAGAAAGGAAAACATGAAAACTGCTACACAGCTAATTTCAGTGGTACCTCGATACTCGTTAATTGGTGCTGGGAGACATGATTAGTATCAAAAACATTGAGTATCAAACAATTTTTCCCATAAGGAATAATATAGGGAATCACAAGGCAGTTGACACATCTACAAGTTCTAGCTTGTGTGTTGGATACCAAACAAACGATGAGTACCGGGACAAAATTTTTATGTCAAAATGCATTGAGTACCAAATTTGATCAGTCTCAAAGCAGTTGAATACCAAGGTACCACTGTAGTTGTCTTGCCCAGTACCACCTCAACATATTGGATCAACACATTCTCTGCTAAAGGCAATCTTTTTTAAAAAACAAAACTCTTATGTGTATTAATCCAGAAATAATTTCTGCCTTCCTGTGTTTGCCCTCCTTCTGTCAAGGTTTCTTCAGCATAGCAAGACTATCTATTTGCCCACATGATATTTTGGAGATGGAATTCCTGCCTTTTAGGTATCATTGATTTAATAGCAAATTTTCACTGATAAGTAGTCTCAGACTCCTCTCTTTCTCTCTTTCTCTTTCCTCACCCTGTTCCTTACATAGTTGAACTTGGATTGTTAATCATCCACTATATATTGCTTTTTTCATACTTTATCTTCAGTTATATATTATTCACATAATATACAGCCAGTGTGGGATGGCATATTATTCTGAAATGGCTAAATGCAAAAGCCTACTCTTACAATTGATAAAATGGTTGTTGTGAGAAGCATACATATTTAATTCCTTGGCATTTTATTCTTCGGCTATTGTTGACTCCTATTTCAAACAAATGTATTTGGAATCGGGATTAGCTAAACTTCTCTGTTTTAACAAAGATAAGGTTTATTATTCACAGTAGCATTTCTGTAGCAGCCATCAGACCACAGGAAAATCTTATCCGTTTTCTTCTCACAACAAATCTGTGAGGTTAAGCTGATGATAAAACCAATTGTGGTTCAAATTGTGGCTGAGGAGGAAGCTGAATGAAAAGCCAAAATATTGATCTTATTTTGTCATGTTGCTCTTACATTTTCCCCCTGGAAGCAGAATATTCTTTCTGAATACTTTATACTTTCTTCAGTACTGAAATCTGGTTAGCAACTGTTTTCTTGTTGGCACAAAGAGCCAGAGATAGCATGGCTAACTTTCAAAATTATTTTTAGTGTGTTTGCATGCGTGTGTGTTTGTGTGTGAGGTAAAGGTAAAGATACCATGGAGCTGCTTGACTCCTATGGGTGTGTGTGTATGTGTGTGTGAGGGAAGATTTATTTTTAAAGATGTCTAATTTGTATTTCAGAAATCTAAACGAAGGGCAGCTTATTCAGATTCAGTTTTTCTTCTTTCCCTCCCACCTTTCCCTGCTTATCCGTTATGCTTAGATCTGGTGAGCAAAATCCAAACAGCATTTATCTTTCCAGGCTACTCTGGAGCCCTGCTTGGAAATTAATTTCAGCATGGCTTGCAGGCTGTAAGAAACAGGGTAATCTCTGGTGTTTTTCTATGTACTGGCTTCTTTGCTTCCCCTGGAGTGATTCTATCATTTTCCCTCCTGCCCGCCCTTGACATCCTTCACTGAGTAATGACTTTGCAGTCACTGTGTACATGCACAGAATGAATTCAGGGCCAGTTCTTCATAACTGTGCACTGTAATCTATCCATATATTCTATTATGTTGGCTTGGCTTGGCAGACAAATCATGTCTCCGATGCCACAGAAATTTGCCAGTTTTTTTTTAATCAAGATTTTTTAGCTGCTGGAATGGGTACTTATCCCAATCCAAATATTCTTTATATCTGGTTTCAGGTGGGAGTGGGGTGGGGAAGGGAGATAAGTAGAAGCTAGACTGACGTGCAAAGTCTTGTTCAAGAGAAGTCAAAAGAGAAGGAATAAAACCAAAGGCAATTAGGGATTTGAATACAGATGTTCATCACTGCATTAGTCCCAGTGAGATTTTGTTTCACTGATGCACAAATAGCTCAGTTTGTCAAATGTATCTATATGTGGTCAGAACTGAATTGGGCCATATATGGGCAAAGCTTAATAGACATCACAAACAAGCAAAACAATAAATTTCTTCTGAGCTATAATTGGCCCTTTCCAGAACAAACTAGGTGCATGTACTTGGTGACATAACTTTGTTCTTCTTCCCTTTCTCCAAATGAGATTATATTTAACACCAAGGCAGCAAAATTGAATGGCAGTAGTGGTACAGGCAGAATATTGGCATACATATTTGCATATGTAAAGGGTTGACACATATGCTACCCTAGTCATTTGCAGAATGTGTGTGTGTGTGGGGCGGAAATTAATGCAAGAGATTTCTGTGAGGGCAAAAATAATTCAGAAAAGCAGAGATTTCTGGTCCCCTGTGGACATTTTTCTTGAGATCTGCTTTCCCATACAGAAAAGTCTGAAAACAGAAAGACAGGTTTCCTATTTCTGTTGTGTTCTTTCCACTATTCATTTAGAATATAAATGTCTGGCTGGCTGAGGAATTCTGGGAGTTGAAGTCCACAAGTTTTTAAAGTTGCTCAAGTTGGACACCACTGGTTTAGAACCTTGAAACTGAATTGATGGCCATGTTAACAGGGGAGCAAAGTTCATTCTCTCTTATTGTTCAAGACACATAGCAAAGAAGTAAACTGAACAAATGCTTTGCTTATACCCATCTCTAGAGAGCATTTAGGTTAGTTTAGTTTTATTCATTGTCCTCTGTCTTTAACTTCAGCCTGTCATGCCATAGTCTGAAGCTGACCTGCCAGTTCCATTTTGTATAATCTGTGTTGACCTTTGGTCCAGTGGAAACTGAATGTTTGACAGAAATATAGAGATCAGAAACCTGGTACTTTTTGGATCAAAAGACAATCATGGGACGTTGTCATGGTCTAGGAAATTTTTTAAAAAATAGATAACTGTACAAATTTATCTTTGTAATTTTTCTGTGATTATGAGGTATATCTCTGTATAAGAAAGTTAATTTTGTTCCAGCGTCCTAAAATTGATATTTTATAAAAAAAAAAAGTATCAGATAACATCCTGGATCTTTATCGTATAACATATTTTGACTTTTAGAACCAGTTGAATGGGTACTTCTACCTGGTAAATACATTGTAAGCTTCTCTCTCCCTCCCTTCCTCCCTCCCTGCCTCTCTCTCTCTCTCTCTCTCTGTGTGCAGCTATGTATACTAGTTAAAATACATTTTCAAATAACAATAAAGTGATTCTTATGAAAAGAACCATTTTTACAATCAGAGTTTATTGGGGAACATAGTAGAGAAATGGAAAAATTTACCGTTTTGTACATTCAAGTCAAGGAAAACAAATGGAACCGTGATCTGAAATTTAGGGCCATATCAAGAGAAAAGTTGTGCCCTTGCATAAACTGCATCACTCAGTATGGAGGAATTAAAATTAAAATCATTACAAAACGATCCTGATGGATTATTTACCCCAATTTCCTACTCAAAAATAAAATAAGAAAAGTTCCATTCAATTGGGAAAAAAGCCATTTGGTGTGAATTCAAGAGGTTCACTTGTAGATATATGGGCTGTTGGTTCCTTTTCTGAGTATTCTGATCAGCTGCTTAAAGTTTGAGGGAACATCCTGGAATACATGTGCCTTACCTTGCCTTGGTTAAAACGCAAATCTTAGCACTATCAAAAGGGATGCTCAATATGTTTTATGGAATGAATACAAGAAGCATTTAAAAAGAGGAATAGATCTCCCCCCCGCCCCCAAAAAGAACATGTTTTAAAATAGCTGAGAATGAAACATCTTGGGTTTAAGTTAAATTCTTCAGATTTTTTTTCCAGAAAGCAGAAGATCTTGTAAGAAAATGAATTCTTCCAATTCCACTCTCCCCACCCAGAAAGGATCTACTTGAAGCATATCTAAAGATGCGACTGACAATCCTGCTCTTGTCCCAATTGGACAATGGGATTTGCATTATATAGCTTTCAAACAATTAGTTCTTGGAAAATTTCTGAAAAACAAAACCAGTATAATTTTCTACAGAAAAACTGATGGAAAACTTTAAGAAAAACTGGGAAGATACCACCATAGTACATTTGTGGATGTCCTCATTGCTGCAAAATCCAAAATCTTCTCTACTCTCTAGTCAAATTGGATATTCTTGGACTGCAGGGTTTTTTTCCCCACTCAGAACTCTGAGAAGTTGCTATAAACTGACCTAACAGTTTGTTGGAGAATATGCTTGTTAAATAAATGAAAGAATTTTACTTCTCTTTGAATGCCAGTTTATATAGTCTCTAAGTCAAACTTTGTATAATAGCTGAAAGCTACGACTAGAGTTCCTAAGGTTTATTAAACTTAAAAATTGGAATTGTGAGAGGTCTTGAATTAAATTGGAGCAATAACATTGGAAATGTATTTTTTCTGTCCAAATCCCACTCCACCAAATAAAACCTAATTTATAATTGGGAATCATTTCAAATCCAGATCAGTTCAGTGACTATTTCTTTCAAGCCTGATCTTTTTCTCTTTGCATAGGTCTTTTTACTCTGATTTAGGAGAAAAACAAAAACCTCCTTTTACCAGTATAAAAAGAACCTCTTCCACACATCTCCAAAAGAGTCTGAGTTCTCAAGGTAATTTTGACAGAGACATGGCCATTCTACACAGGATACTTCAAAGGATTATTGGTAGTGTGTGGAGCCCAATAAAGTACCTAGGATCGGTAGGCTATAGAAAAATACATTAGTCTGGAGAATCATCCTACTCATAGGCCAGCTCAGTTTAAACTAGCTTTCTATTTCACTTATCTGATGACATATTCTATAGGCTACATTCACACATCACAGTAATCCATGGTTTGAATCATGGTTTTCTTTTAAGCAAGCCATGCAATATGCAAAGCCGGAAATCATGGTTTTCAAGCCACAAAGGCTGGGCTTGTACTCCAAACTATGTCAAAGCAAAACAAGCCACATTATTGCTTAGTGCCATGTGTAAACTTAGCCATCGGCTTCCTTCTTAAGATTCCTATATAACCCTCCCCACCCACTGCCCTCTGGCAATTTTGCCAAGAGCTTTCCAACAGAGTGAAGCATCCAATTATCCTTTACCTGCCACCATTTGGCTCCCTTACACCAACCCCCTGGCTATTAACCTTCACAGCAGACTCAGGAGACAACTTCAGTCTCATATTTTACATTGATACAGCCACCCAGCTGAGGAGCAGATGGTGCCGACAAGCTTCAGCAGCCCTGTTTGGATTTATCTTGGCTCGCAAGTTGCAGTGTTTCATCCAGGAGTATGATGTATATTTTTTTCTATCAGCAAAGAGCTAAGCCAAAACCATCCCTTCCTGCTAAATCCCCCCAGTTGTACACAAATAATGAGATGACCTTTCTGGCTGAAATATTGATTGCCACCAACTAAGCTACACAGAGCATATTTCCGCCTCTCTTTGCTACTCAAACTGTTGAAAATCGAAATGCAATGCAATAATTCCCAATCACAGCTAACCCACCAAAGGAAACAGTTACTCGCTTCCCACCTAGTCCCTTGAACCAAAATTTGGCTTCTTGTGGTCATTGTAAATACCTGATCAGAATGGAGACCCCAACATCCTCGCAGTTCGCATAGACTCTGTTCCACGTCTCTTGAATCACCTTCCTTTCGGCATCTGACAGCTCTTCGCTTCTTTCCCATCTCTCAATCTCCATTTCTCCTTGGACTTTCTCCATGAAAAACAGCCAGCAAAATCTTCCAAGGAAGCCAAGAGATTAAAAAGATGTGTGAGTCTGTTGCTCTGTGGGTTTTGTCTGTTTCTGTATGTGTGTGTATGTGTGTGTGTGTGTCCAGCAAGAAGAGAGTAGGTGCTCTGTTGGGTTGTGATGGGGTAGCTGATACTTGCCCTTGCCTTGTTCCTTAGGTCTGAGTGGCTTGCTATATAGACAGACCGAGATATGTAATAGAGGTAATTAGGGAGGGAGATGGTGTGTGATCAGATTTCAGATCTTCTGGAGCAGTCCATTGCTGTGGTTTCCTTCAGCTCAGCATGTGTGTGTCTGCATGACTCCGAAGAGAAACTGGCAAAAAGTAGAATATTCAAAGGCACTGCAAGACCAGCCTCTTTACCAATGTGAGAATGTGAGCTCACTTTTCACTCTCCTCCCCTCCCTCCTCCTCCTTCTCCTGTGTGTGCATTTGTGGGTGAGTGAGTGAGAGGGAGAGAGGGGAAAAATGAGTGTCAAAAGCTCCTGCTTTGACTATTTTATGGCTTGTGTGCTTTCCCTGTTTTCTGCATCTGCAAATGGCTTGGAGAAAATGCAGCATCTGAAGGGAGCAGTTAAACTTATCCCAACAGCTGGCTTAGCTGAGATGATCTTTTTTATGGCTTCCCACCCCCAACATCTGCTTAGATTGTTTTTATCAACAGCAGCAAAAAAAATCCTTATCTTTCATGCTCCCCCCTCCTTTTTATTTTTGAGGGAGGGAGAACTGGGAGGAAAAGACACACTTGAATCAATGTTTATCTTTTGCACCATCTGAATTATATCTTTCCTCTGAAGGAATGTTTCTAATTATACAAGGCTTGGGGGTTTTTTTTTTACTTCCTTATCTGTGAATCAGATATCAGAGGAATAATCTGGTTGAAAGCACTTGTGAAAGAAACGTATTAGCTACAAACTCTCCTTTGGGTTTTTAGATTGGAGATAAGATAGCTTTTTTCAGGCAAGAATGAAGGAATGCAGGTGAAACTCAAAAAATTAAAATATCCTGCAAAAGTTCATTTATTTCAGTAATGCAACTTAAAAGGTGAAACTAATATATGAGATAGACTCATTGCATGCAAAGCAAGATAGTTCAAGCTGTGATTTGGCATAATTGTGATGAGTATGGCTTACAGCTCATGAAAACCCCAAATCCACAATCTCAGAAAATTAGAATATTACATGCAATCAATAAAACAAGGATTGTACATAGAACAATATCGGACCTCTGAAAAGTATAAGCATGCATATGTACTCAGTACTTGATTTGGGTCCCTTTTGCAGCAATTACTGCCTCAATGCGGCATGGCATGGAAGCTATCAGCCTGTGGCACTGCTGAGGTGTTATGGAAGACCAGGATGCTTCAATAGTGGCCTTCAGCTCTTCTGCATTGTTCGGTCTCATGTCTCTCATCTTTCTCTTGGCAATGCCCCATAGATTCTCTATGGGATTCAGGTCAGGTGAGTTTGCTGGCCAATCAAGCACAGTAATTCCATGGTTGTTGAATCAGGTTGTGGTGCTTTTGGCAGTGTGGGCAGGTGCCAAGTCCTGCTGGAAAATGAAGTCAGCATCCCCATAAAGCTTGTCTGCGGAAGGAAGCATGAAGTGCTCCAAAATCTCCTGGTAGACGGCTGTGTTGACCCTGGACTTAACGAAGCACAGTGGACCAACACCAGCAGATGACATGGCTCCCCAAATCAACACAGACTGTGGAAACTTCACACTGGACTTCAAGCATCTTGCAGTGTGTGCCTCTCCATTCTTCCTCCAGACTCTGGGTCCTTGATTTCCAAATGAGATGCAAAAGTTGCTCTCATCAGAAAAGAGGACTTTGGACCACTGAGCAACAGACCAGGTCTGTTTTTCTTTAGCCCAAGTAAGACGCTTCTGATGACATTTAAAGCCCATGTCCAGGATCCGTCTGTGTGTGGTGGCTCTTGATGCACTGACTCCAGCCTCAGTCTACTCCTTGTGAAACTCCCCAACACTTTTGAATGGCCTTTTCCTGACAATCCTCTCCAGGCTTCGGTCATCCCTGCTGCTTGTGCACCTTTTTCTTTGACACTTCTCCCTTCCACATAACTTTCTATTAATGTGCTTTGATACAGCACTTTGGGAACATCCAACTTCTTTTGCAATTACTGTTTGAGGCTTTCCCTCCTTATGGAGGGTGTCAATGATGGTTTTCTGCACAACTGTCAGGTCAGCAGTCTTTCCCATGATTGTGATTCCTACTGAACCAGACTGAGAGACCATTTAAAGGCTCAGGAACCCTTTGCAGGTGTTATGGCTTAATTAGCTGATTAGAGTGGGACACTTTGAGCCTAGAATATTGCATCTTTTCACAATATTCTAATTTTCTGAGATTGTGGATTTGGGGTTTTCATGAGCTGTAAGCCATAATCATCACAATTATGGCAAATCACGGCTTGAACTATCTTGCTTTGCGTGTAATGAGTCTATCTCATATATTAGTTTCACCTTTTAAGTTGCATTACTGAAATAAATGAACTTTTGCACGATATTCTAATTTTTCGAGTTTCACCTGTAGATTAAAAGCAAATATTGCTGCTTTGTGGGAATACTAGTAGATTTATGGCTGGCTCAATGTGTTTGTTTGTTATTCCAACTTGGATTAGAAATACTGAAATGTAATTCATTTTTTTCTCCCTCCCTCCCTCCTTTTCTTTCTCTCCTTTTGTGTAAGCACAGGCAGACCTAATTTAGCTTTCCAAGAATTGATGCCTTCTAGGTTTTGGGATTATAACTCTCAGAACTCCATGCCAGCATTACCAAAACTTGCTTTTGGCTAGGACCAATAAATAAGTTCTGAATTTATAAATGTTGGGCTATATATTTTACGGTCTTGGCCAAATCATCTGGGAATGGTGGCTATGTTGGAGGAGGACCAAAAGGAGTTGGAAAACGTTGATCCTGCCCAAGAATTCCACCACTTCAGCAGTTGCTACCTTTGAAACTTACTTTCAAAAGGAACAATGTTCTGGATCAGAGCCCTTATGTCAAGCTGGGAAGGAACAAAATTTGCTCAGTGGGAATCAAGCCCTTATAAAATTCATTTCCCCAATGAGCTTCCTGCTGGACAGCTCCCCTTCTAACCTGAAAGTAATTATTTTTTTATTCCTAAGGCTGCTCCTCGCTAAGTGTCTAGGCAGCAAGAGTGGCAGGATTGGCATACTGTATGTTGTTCTTCAAAGAGGGCAGGCATGGGTGAACCATCTCCTTCCAAACTGCAGACATGATTATTCCAACGAAGCCCCAATATTTCTCATCAATACTCTGTCAGGTTCTGTTTGTTCTTATTCCCCTTGGAAGTCACTGAAATGTCTACCCATGCCAAAACACAAATCCTATTACTGTGAAAACTACAAGAAAGTTTGCCTCAAAGGACATTATGTGTTGCTGTATTTAAATGAAATACACTACTTTTTCAAAAGAGGCAACCCTTTGGTTACATGTAAAAATTCTGGTTGTTAAGATTTTGTTATAGTTTCTTCTCTCAAAGCACTGAAAGCACTTTGCCCTCATTTCAGAAGGAAGAGCTTGTGGATTTTGGCTCCTAAGAAAATTCTTACCCATTTACCAATCTTCTGGGAGAAATAGGCTAGTGGACTAAGAGGCCACTTAATGCAGCCTTAATAAAGAACTGCATCACTAGAATTCAACTGATCCCAAAGGGTTTAAATAGTGAACCAAAAAATTCAGCCCAAACTAGCAGAAAAGATGATACAGCTCTGTATCATAAATATAATTCAGGTGTTTCAACATTCTTAAACAACACAGCATGTTTTGCAGGAAATTGGGAAGATAAGGGTGATTGAAGGGGCACATTATTATTTTATTTATTTATTTTATTTATTTAGACTTGTATGCCGCCCTTCTCCCTAAGGACTCAGGGCGGCGAACATATGAAAAAGAGATATATTTACAATAAAAAATATTAAACAGGAAACAAGTCTAAAATTGCTAAAAAAACATTAGAAAACAATTAAAATGAGAATAAGAACAATACAATTAAAACAACCCACCCCCAGGTCAATCCATTGAAGCTTGAAGTTGCAAAGAAACATGATCAAGTAATAACTATTTACTCAATGAGTTTGAACCTCCAAGGCTAGATGAATAGCATCCTAGGGTATTGGAAGAACAAAGTGATAGGATGACTAATTATGAGAATAACAATGATGATAATAAAAAATTATCACAAATTTAAGGGGGGGGCAGGACAGAAGGACCTGATGAATTATGGCCAATTAATCTGATACCAACATTTAGAAAGATTCTAGATGTAGAGAGTCATCTGCGGGGACTTGAAAACACAATAATTAAGTCAGCATAGATTTGTTACCACACTAATTTCACCTTATATTTTGACTGGGTAATGCTTTAATTAAAAAAAATTCAAATAATTTTTTTCACCCAAATTCCCCCAAATCAGTTGACTTTAATGAATAACTGTAATGGGGAGAAGGATTAACCTTGAGGAACAGAAGACCCACTACCAAGATAACAATCAGGTGAGTCACAGCTAGAACTTTAACCTGTGTAGACATCTCAGGCAAGACTCTCCCTAATTCTCAGGAAAATAAAGGGAGGGAAGGGAGAAGTACATTCAGACTTGCAAGAGTCTGATGCTGTAAAAGAGGTAATAAAAGTAGTATTAGCATTTGTACCATTTGAAGAGCTGCCAATAACAGAGAGATATCGAACTCATGTGAATATTTTGATCTTCTCATTAGCAGGGAATAATGCATGTGGCACAGATGCAGGTGAGGCTGATAATGTAGTCTATGTCCCCTCAACATTACTGAAAAATATTACCTGAAAGTTTGATTGACCAAAGCTATGGTGGAAGGTGAGAGGTCTCCAAAATCTATTGGGTTGTCTTTGAAGATAACCATGGAATATGGGAGAGTGTGACTTAGAATGTACAAGGAGTAAAGAGGAAGAAGTAAGGAAAATTAGTTGAAAGTAGAAGCACTGCAAGAGGAGAAAATCAGTGTCACATGGAAAAGTATTAAGTTAAACTCTCATTGGAATGAATAGAAAATAGAGGCAGAGAAAGAATATGTGGGAGCTGCATGGAACACTTATGGGACCCTATGTCACCAAGTAATATGAAAATACGAGAAAGAATATTTGGTAGAATAGTAAACCATAGTAATAGTAAGTAGTAAATATAGAAACATAATCCATTATTTGGATGACAAAAATAGCAGCGTTGCAAGGGATGGTCTAGTCCAAGCCCCTGCTTAGGTAAGAAATCCTATACAATTTCAAATGGTTGGCCAGTGCTGGAGAATTCATAACTTCTGGAGGCAAGTTGTTCCTTAATTAGTTTCCACCAGTTGCTTCTTGTCCTGTCTTCAGGTGTTTTGGATAATAGGTTGTTGACCCCGTCTTCTTTGTGGCATACCCTTAAATATTGGAACACTGTTATCATGTTACCCCTAGTGCTTCTTTTTATTAAACTAGACATATCCAATTCCTGCAACTGTTATTTATATGTTTTAGCCTCCAGTCCCCTAACTGTCTTCGTTGCTCTTGTTTGCATTCTTTCTAAAGCCTCAACATCTTTTTTATATTGTGGCAACCATACATATTAAAAGATACATATAAAAATGCATATAAAAGAGACACTGCTGTGAGATATTAGGATGAGAGAAAGAGATTGTATAATTCTTCATAGAGGGAAGGATAGATGCAAACAATGTAGTCAACACAGACTACTGTTAAAAGAACAGAAAAGGGTAGGTTGATTTTAATATTTTTTAAAAATGTTTTTGGATTAGGGGAAGTGGGCTCAGTAGAATGACTAGAATTAAGAACAAAGTTGTGGAAATTAGAGAATGCTAGAGAAGTTTTGAGAGATTTGCATGGGAATATAGTAGTATCTCAAAGAGTGGAGCTGGAAATATTCATGAAAAAGTTATGTAAAGGAAGTCAAACATGTTTTCAGAATGTTGAAAAATTGTCAGATGTAAATTGTGTAAACAGTAAAAGGTTAAAATATTAGTGTGGCTTGCTTATGACATGCCTATGTGATTAATTTAACACAGAGAGAGCCTGATTATGTGCCTGACAACTGGAAAATGCAATTTCCCCAAAGAGACATGTGCCTGTAGTAAGAATAAATGCAAAACTATGGGGAGATTAGTATGCGCAGGGAGGGCATTTGGCAGACTTGTGACTGAATGGCTATGAAATGGGACAGCAAAATTTAGGAAGCACCATACACATCTATACCAGGTACTGAAAACTAGATTTTATCTCATTAGCAAATCACTGAGAAATGTATGGATGTGATAAAGAAATTTCATCTTTAGCCTTAGAATCATCCAACCAGTAGCTCATTCCAGAATGTTCTGGACCCTCTGAAGGATCAGGAGTTAAGATTTGAAGTCTTAAAGACAAAATAAATTCAACCCAGAAAGCAGAGCAGGTGTAGGCCCAACCTCTAAGACATAAAGCACAATTAACAAACAGGTCCCTCTGTGAGCAAATCCTTACACAAAAGGAGGGTCTTTATCAGTGAAAAGGAACTCTATGTAGATGATCTGGTGCCCAATAATGAAGGATCCAGAATGGGTTCAACAGTTCTCAACTTTTAGCAGCTACTGGTAGAATATTATTTGTCAGTGGGTTTGAATAATCTGGATATTATTATCATTGGGTTTAGTGCTTGCTCCTTGACTAGTCTGATCTCTCTGGTATCTGGTGCTTTTTTAAGAAATTGCCTTGAATTCCACTTTTGTTTTATATTTTGCTTTTGTTGCTAAACCTAAATCACAGGCTGCTTTCTGACCTGGCTTATAATTGACTTTGGCTGCTTGGCTGATCTGTGACCCCTACTCATCCTGGTCTGTTTATGACTGAGAGCTCTTTTGTTCTGCAGCATAGACAGTCCTGAAGTAGGATACCGAGACTCTTCTATTTTTTGTTTAGAGTATCTTCCTTTGCATAGCAAGATGGTTTGATTAAAACATGACAGCCTCTTTCAGACTGAGAAGGGCTGCCCTTAGCTTTTGCGTGATGTGCTAAGATTGCATTCCAAAGTCAAGGAGGCCACCATAAAAAAAACTGCAGGATAAAAGCTGGGCCTGATTAAATATAATTAAAATTTAATATGGTTGATATGATTACTTCCTATGTATTTAATCATCTAACCCTTCAAGATTACTATTTGCTTTTTGGCTTCTCGGCTCAAGACTGGTGGGGGTGGGTAGGAATGGGGGGCAGTTGTGCACTCTTAAATCAAACTTATGAAAAGTTTCCAATTGAGATGTCATCCAGGATCATACTTGTATGATTTTAACAACTCCATGAGTGTCCAGAAAAAAAAAATCCAAATGGTCTGGATGATTTCCAAACTGGAACTGATCCAGTCCAAGCATTTCTAGGAAAAATAGTTTTATGTAAAGTATTATTTTTAATCCTTAAATAATACTGAAATCAAAATAAAGGTTTACAGGGTGGTTTAAGGACCAGCATTGCATCTCTCTCTGACATTCAGATCTGAGATTCTATACAGAAGGAAGGGCTGCATTTCCAGATACCAAATAAGTTTCTAAGAGGTGTGTTGCTTGAGTTACAAAGGATCCATTTTAAAAGAGTAAATAGGAGGCTGGGTGAAACCAATGGAATAGAAAACAGATAGGAACCTATTGAGCAAAATCTGAAAACTTGTTCATGTTTAGAACAATTGCTACCAATAAATATTCAATGCACCAAAATTGCTGGGTGAATAAAGTAGCTTCGTATTACTATTGAGTCTAAAGCCTGTTTCAGTTTCATTGTACATCCCACTTTTCAGAGTCATTCTGTGGATAAAGTGCGGTAATCACACTTAAATCAAGCTGTATTTAAAGTCAAATCTTTTACACATCCAACTTTCATTGTGAGTCAGAATTACTTTATTGCAGCCTTGATACTTCAAGAGATCCAATCAAATGGGTTTTCCCACCAGGACTTAGAAGCCCGTGGAAAAGCGGGAATGTGAATGTGAATTATGGTTTCAGAATGAATTGAACATGTGATAGCGTGCATTAGCTCAATAGTTCTCATTGTCATGAGCAAAAAACGGACTCAGATGTTTGTGGAATAAGCTGCCTCACTCATCAAGTATCGAGTGGCAACACAGCTCATTTTAATTCAAGCATAATATTTGCATATTGTGTTCCTTCCGATGCTCATTTCCAGTACCTATGAATAGAGCTATAATATACCTATGTGACAGATTATAAACATTACTTCTTAATGAACATTTCCCAATAAAAACAAATGGGATGGTATAGAAAAAAATTACAATGAATGTATGTTTACTTCAGGCTTTGGACGTTGACCTGTTTTCATACTTTTTCTTTGGGTGCTATGGAATGTATTTGTTAAGAAGCTGAATATGGGCTGTCAGTTTCTAGTTTCGATTACGCTGGTACAAAACAAGAGAGAAGGCTTTATTTATATTTTTTCAAAGGAGAAATCTGATTCTCAAATGACACTCAAGATACAACAGATTGGAATACTGAGAGGGCAAGAAAAAAATCTGGCTTTGACCACAGAACAAACATCCAGTAGTAGAAGCCAAGTTCCACATTCCTCGGGTTTCTTTTGCAAGACAGCAACAGCAGCAGCAAAAAACAATCAGATTGGCAACACCTCTTTGGAGCTATAATTATGACTCATGATCACAACTGGGCCCAAAATGTCTGTTGGCAAGTGAGACATTTGTTAAGTGAGTTTTGCCCCATTTTGACCTTTTTTTGCTAAGTGAATCACTGTGGTTGTTAAGTTAGTAACATGGCTGTAAAGTGAATCTGGCTTCCCCATTGACTTTGCTTGTCAGAAGGTTGCAAAAGGGGATCACATGATCCCAGGACACTGCAATCGTCATAAATATGAGTCAGTTGCCAAGGGTCTCAATTTTTATCACGTGACCATGGGGATGCTGCAACAGTGGTAAGTGTGAAAACTGGTCATAAGTCACTTTTTTAAAAATGATGTTGTAACTTTGAATGATCACTAAACAAACTGTTGTAAGTCAAGGACTACCTATACTGAACAATTATAATGCACAATTTTTAAAAAAACACAAAGTAAAAGGACGCATGCTATGGGTGACATATTGTCACTTATTGTGAGATAAAAACATTCCCCCAACCCTAGTTCAATATTTAAGGAAACTAAGGGGATTCTTTTGATTTTTGTAGGGCTTTCCCCCTCAAATTAGCAGAGTTTGTACTTTTGCCAAGATCGGATATAATAGCCAGGTTGCAAAATTGTGGACCACTATTAGATAGCCATTAAATGCCATTAAACCTCTTTGCTGTTGCTTCATGATTATCCTGATTTGGTAACTCTAGAACTCAGCGGAAGGCATCTCTGAAGAAATGTCTTCCTTATCCTTTCTCTCTACATCATTATAGCTTCTCTATCTGAGTCCATCTGAAAATGAAGAAAGGAGGGCCTGTCCAATCCCATAGTTACTTAGTAGCTTCTGGATGCATTGAAAGAAAACTCCCATTGTTTCCATTCTGAGGGACAGGATAATAGTTCCAGAGATGGGCTGCTGCCGGTTCGAACCGTTTCACCCGTACTGGTAGTCCCGACCACTGGCTGGGCCTGCCCCCTTGCCTGTGTGCTGTCCCATCCTATATATCTCACTCTCTGGATTGCTTACCCTGCCCACGCAGTCCAGCTGATTTCCGCGCCTCATCCACTCTACTCACCGTGGCTGCCTGAGAATGTGTGTTGGAAATTACCGTGTGTTTAAAGCCGCGTGCGTGCATGCAAAGTGTGCATGCATGCACACGCTCACATTTTTGGATCTGCGCTAGGCAAACCGGTTGTTAAATTATGTGAAGCCCACCTCTGAATGCTTCCAAACATCTGCACAACATGAGGAAATCGCTGTTCATTTATTACATTCTTGTCTTGCTTTCTATGGTACAGATGGTCTCAAAGTTATTTCTGAGCAAGCTTCCTAGGTACTTGGCTTTACCAGCAAACTTTTAGAGACATGAGTGCAAAGGAAACTGAAAGTTGCAATGACAAATTCACCCACTCCATACATATGTTTATTTTAAAGGGAAACTGGTTTATTTCCCACATACAGCCACACCTATATATGGTGCAACAGCATTAGCTTGATTTTCATACACTCAGTATTACATAAAATGGAGAAGCAACAACTCAAGAAACAGAGGGGGTGGGAAGGCTTTTTTATAGACCCATAGATAGCACATGGATAGACATGCTAATTATAAATAACCCAAGAAAGAAAGGTTGGAGAGAATGATAGATGCCAAATTTGGCTGGGAAGGTAGCCCTTTAAAAAAAAAGTTTGATATTTTGTTCAGTACCAAGGAAAACATATGGCAAGTGCAAAATGAAAGAGTACAAATGGGTAAAACTAAATATTTTCAAAGAAAGAGAACAAGAATAAAATATACTTACCTGTCCTAGCGAAGATGGATTGCAAAAGGAATTAAATTTCCGAGTAGCTGTTGGGCAAGATTATTGTGTGCAAGTAGAATCTTGAATTCAGAATCAAATCTTATGCAAGGTCAAAAACTTTGATAAAAATAGAGCTGCAATTATCCAGTGGTTACATTTAACTTGAGATTCACTCTTAACTCTTAGATAGTAATATTTCCTTCCCTTTAGGTACTTTAGACCTTAGACATAGATCCATTAAATCTGCCTTTGAGACTAAATGGTTCTTCTTCAGGGAAAAGCAATGGAAAATACTTAATATCTTGCAGTAACAAAGCAACCAAGAGTGCCAAAGAGACAAGAACTCTGGATCTTAAAACATGAGGGAAAGAAATCTAGGAAACTCTAGGAAAAAAAATAGGAATAAGTAGGAATAAGTATAAGTATAATAAGTAGCAATCTCAAGAACCAAAACAAATTCTAGATCAGTTGTACAGTTCTTTGGAAACAGCATGCTAGTTTAGAAATGGACAATGATTCTGCAGGCTGAAGAGTTAGTTATAACCTCCTGGATGAAGGAGAATCAAGGTGAAAGTCTGCTTCAGCACATGATTAGATTAACCTTTGTAAATAGCAGAAGGTATTCAAATGGTAAACATTTGATCAACAAGACCAGGTGATTAACCAAAGGATCACTGACTCCTACAATTTGAATGAAAATACCAGGTGATTAACCAAAGTATCACTGACTCCTACAATTTGAATGAAAATAGTTCTCTCTCCCTGCCGTCCTCACCCCCATTTCCAAAGATGATTTATAGTCATCACTCTACCTAGGTAACCTTTTGGGTGTTGCTAGGTTGCAGATGATATGTGCTTATCTTTTCAGAAGGCATGTGCCTTTGAGCACAAATCTTCTGAATTCCCTGGGGAGGGGATTTTATCAGCAATGTAACTGGTGGCTATGTTGCTATTCTTTGTGTGAGGGAGTAGCAGAACAGAAATGAATTTACACATTCCTGATCTCTTTAAACTTCCACATATGACCTTTCAATGAAAAACAGATCCTCTGAAACAGGCTTGCCCAGATGAATCATACAGGTGAAACTCGAAAAATTAGAATATGTGCAAAAGTTCATTTATTTCAGTAATGCAACTTAAAAGGTGAAACTAATATATGAGATAGACTCATTACATGCAAAGCAAGATAGTTCAAGCCATGATTTGCCATAATTGTGATGATTATGGCTTACAGCTCATGAAAACCCCAAATCCAGAATCTCAGAAAATTAGAATATTGTGAAAAGATGCAATATTCTAGGCTCAAAGTGTCCCACTCTAATCAGCTAATTAAGCCATAACACCTGCAAAGGGTTCCTGAGCCTTTAAATGGTCTCTCAGTCTGGTTCAGTAGGAATCACAATCATGGGAAAGACTGCTGACCTGACAGTCGTGCAGAAAACCATCACTGACACCCTCCATAGGGAGGGAAAGGCTCAAAAGGTAATTGCAAAAGAAGTTGGATGTTCCCAAAGTGCTGTATCAAAGCACATTAATAGAAAGTTATGTGGAAGGGAGAAGTGTCAAAGAAAAAGGTGCACAAGCAGCAGGGATGACCGAAGCCTGGAGAGGATTGTCAGGAAAAGGCCATTCAAAAGTGTTGGGGAGTTTCATAAGGAGTGGACTGAGGCTGCAGTCAGTGTATCAAGAGCCACCACACAGAGACAGATCCTGGACATGGGCTTCAAATGTCATCAGAAGCGTCTTACTTGGGCTAAAGAAAAACAGACCTGGTCTGTTGCTCAGTGGTCCAAAGTCCTCTTTTCTGATGAGAGCAACTTTTGCATCTCATTTGGAAATCAAGGACCCAGAGTCTGGAGGAAGAATGGAGAGGCACACACTGCAAGATGCTTGAAGTCCAGTGTGAAGTTTCCACAGTCTGTGTTGATTTGGGGAGCCATGTCATCTGCTGGTGTTGGTCCACTGTGCTTCGTTAAGTCCAGGGTCAACACAGCCGTCTACCAGGAGATTTTGGAGCACTTCATGCTTCCTTCCGCAGACAAGCTTTATGGGGATGCTGACTTCATTTTCCAGCAGGACTTGGCACCTGCCCACACTGCCAAAAGCACCACAACCTGATTCAACAACCATGGAATTACTGTGCTTGATTGGCCAGCAAACTCACCTGACCTGAATCCCATAGAGAATCTATGGGGCGCATTGCCAAGAGAAAGATGAGAGACATGAGACCGAACAATGCAGAAGAGCTGAAGGCCGCTATTGAAGCATCCTGGTCTTCCATAACACCTCAGCAGTGCCACAGGCTGATAGCTTCCATGCCATGCCGCATTGAGGCAGTAATTGCTGCAAAAGGGGCCCAAACCAAGTACTGAGTACATATGCATGCTTATACTTTTCAGAGGTCCGATATTGTTCTATGTACAATCCTTGTTTTATTGATTGCATGAAATATTCTAATTTTCTGAGATTGTGGATTTGGGATTTTCATGAGCTATAAGCCATAATCATCACAATTATGACAAATCATGGCTTGAACTATCTTGCTTTGCATGTAATGAGTCTATCTCATATATTAGTTTCACCTTTTAAGTTGCATTACTGAAATAAATGAACTTTTGCACGATATTCTAATTTTTCGAGTTTCACCTATATATACAGCATACTATAGGAGTCCCTAACTGAATCTATCTAAATTCAGGTTGTCCATCAATCACAATAAATACACTGTCTTTCTTCTGTAATCTGGGGATCTCATTCTGGAAGGCCTGAATAGATAGAATTCAGCTTTTGTTCCCCCCCCACCAAAAACCCTTCACCACTGGATAATTTCTGATTTGTAGCTAGGTTCAGGAATCTGAAATGGAGAACTTTGCTTGGCAGGAGAAAGCAACAGTTGGTCTCCCCAAAGAGGCTGCTTTCTAGTTATCCTCTACTTTCTATAAAAACTGAGATTAGTTCAAAGACAATAAAAGATGCAATGTATTCTGATCATGTCCTGAAAGCAGGTAGTAAATATCTAATTTAGCTATGGTCTATTTGGATGTCTTTGCTATTGTTGAGTTCTCTGTTCTTCTTTATTTACATTTTTACTTCAGAGATTTGACTTGAGTAAGGGACTTTCCCAAGAGTGCAAGGTTGCACTGCTCCTTCTTGTGTTTCAGGACCTGGGCAAGATTTCTTAAGTTCTGTATTTCTGAGCTCTGAGAAGGAAGTAAATGCTTAAGCATTTTCCTTTTCCCAGAGCTGAAGGGAGGCAGCTGGGATGGAAGTTCCCAGAACTTACCAGTTGAAAATGCAACTTAACTCAGGATCACAAATATGATACCTGGACTGCCAAAATCAGGAGGGTCACTAAATAGCAGCAAAGAGCTTCATAATAACTAAATTCTTCCTTGTCATCCAGTTATGTCATGCCTAGTCATAATGATCTTTTATCCAACAAATTAGATCTGGAACAAAAGTTCTAGAGGCTATTCTTCCATGTCTATCTGAGGTGCACAAACACACACAACCAGTAGAGGGCCACAAAAATGTAGCACCTTCTGCAAAACTTTCTGCATTTCATGATTGTCCACATTTTTAGCCTAGGTGTGGTAGCCCTAAATAAGCAACTGTGCCTCAAACCAGGAACAACCATTGCCATCAGATATCATGGGACAAGAATCAAAGGGATAAAAAAACCCAGAGGTAAACAAGAGTTGAATTGATGAATCAAATTGATGAATTAAACCTCAATATTTGATTTCCTTCCCACAATAGTTAAATGATATTGTGGGAAGGAAATCAAACCCTCCCCTTCTCTCCACAAGTCTCCCTTCCACCCTAGTCATTAAAATTTACAATTAGAATGGGCTTAACACAAGAAATAAAAGTACTGGGAACATTCCTTCCAGGCTGATTAAAATAGCAAAGCCCTGATTAAATAGCAAAAGATCCTTTCCCCAAAGAGATTCTCACTTCCATCTACAATGCTAAATAAGTGGAAACTCACAACTCAACAAGGAGCCTGACTCCAGGGGGCTCTCCTTAGGAAGCTCCCAAAGGATTTCCAAGCACTTAAATATAAAATGCTGATTTTAAAAGAAAGGACTTCTGTTTTAGATCTGCATTTGATCCAAAACCTGAAAAATCAATGTAACTCTACATTTTGAAGAGGGACTGAGGAGGGAAACAAAATGATAAGTCATGTAGCTTACTGTGTCTATGTGTACATGTGCACAGGTGAACATGTGCATGCCCACACAGAAATACATACATACACACACAGAGACATACATACTCATAGATACAATAGGGTGTCAAGGGTTCAAAAGATATTGAATGTTTGGACTTTCAAAGAGTCTTTGTCAAAACTCTCTTTGGCAGAAAAGGATTTGAATGACAAATGCAGTTTAATGTAAATAAATACAAGGTAATGTGAAAAGATTTTAGAGTGATTGCTCCATGAAATTTGATAGGAAAAAAAATGTGAAGCTGCTGCAAGAAGGCAAATTCCAAAGAAGTTTAAACAATTTTAGTAATGTATCATCTTCTCTTAAAATACAACAAATGATCTTTTCTTTCCCTATTTCATCTTTTACCTCTAAACAAACCTCATCATTTCAATCCTGATCAGCAAAAGTTTGTTAAGGGTTATCAAAAATAACAACACAGTTATTTTATGTTAAAATAAAATAAAACACACCAACTTTATTGTCAACTATAAAATGTGTATACATATTCCTTCCTTTTATTTTTAGCAATATTATTTAATCTCTTTAGATAATGACTTAGAATTTGCTTTTTTTCATTTTTAAAAAAATGTCTTCTTACAACATTTTTCAAAGCTTTTACAAGCCCATTATCAACTAACCCAGGTAAACAAGGCAGGAAACACAACCAAAATCCATTTTATTGTAAATCTACATTAACAGAATCTTGCAAGTTTGAAGGTACAAATTTTCTGTTGCCACTTTTCACTGTTTGATCCATTAGGGCAGATCCTTCCTAAGTTTCTTCCTTTGACAGCTAAGCTAGTGGATGTTCCTGCCTCTTTTGTCTGATTGTTTCTTCTGATAAACATAAATATTTCTTTACAAAATATGTAGCTAAACTATAGAACTAGCTACTATCAGACCCGGTGATTTCCACCAGATAAGATGATTTTTCAAAAGGTACTAGACAAGTTAATGGAACAGCAGCTGGTGAAAAAAGGTTGGTGACAGAGTTCTCACCTCCTTTCCAGATTTGGCTAGGATCTGGACTAAATCAGCAGGCCTGGTTAGAAGTCTGATCCAGACCCTTTATTTTCTCATTTGTTTTTACCAAGCTAGATGGATCAGTGGCTTAATTCCATATAAGGTAGCTAGCTTTTTATATTTCTAATTTTTCTTTTCTTTTTTTTATATTATGTTCATTTTTAAATATGATGTCCAAGAATGTCCCAAAGGTGCTTTTCCAAGGCAACTGGACTTTCTTGGGTTTTTCCTTTGAATGTTTCGCTTCTCATCCAAGAAGCTTCTTCAATTCTGAAGTTCTTGGATGAGAAGTGAAACATTTTCAAGGAAAAATCAAGAAAGTCCAACTGCTTTTTGGAAAAGCACCTTTGGGACAGCCATGATCTGGATGATTGAGAATCTCCATAGACATGTCTAAGGATGATTTCTTAATGCATCATAACAGTCTAAAGCTGTCGAAATCACTGGGTGCAGCTCAAAACCCAGATCTAACGCTCCTCATTTGATAGAGTGGATGATCCCAGGCAGTACCACTGTAGGAAGTTAGCACCCACCCCTCTCCTAGAAAAATGAAATATTCTAGTAAATATTTAAAAAGGCAGAATATTTCCTCTAAAAAAAAGTAGAAACCCAGAAGCAGAATCTCACCCCCACCTTTGTTAATGGGTGGGCCATTAAGGCCTGGGCCAGAATACTTTACATAAGAAAGGTCTCCAGGTAAAAGCTAAGCAATTGCCAAAAGCCCTTTTAAGGGCATAAATCATCCAGCAAGGGTCAACCAAGCCTGGAACTCAGGACAGCCTACAGAGTTGCCCCTCATGGGAGTCTGATAACCAATTAGAATACAAGCTCCAATTCAAATCCCAGCAGAGGTCATAAAACCCAGGCACTCTCAGCACCTCAACCCTTTTTTCTTGATCTTCACCTTGAAGTATGTGATCATCTTTCTCTGGAGCTCCAGACCATGTGGTCCTGTTCACCATTAAACTTTCCAAGCAGCCTCCATGTTTCCAGTGTCTTTTTCCCCACTTGGAACTGAACCCAGAAGGATATTTCTTTCAACACCACTTACAGTAACTAACAACACCCTGCAAGATAATGAAATCTCCCTCTGATTCAGTCCTTCTGTCCCTCCTTTAGAGGTACACCACTTAGCTGAGATCAAAACAAATCTTTTTTTAAAAGAAGACAATATAAAAATCATGAAATGTAAAATATTTAAGAGACAAGAATTCAGTGTAGAAAATAAATAAATTTTAATAGCTGCCCAGAACTTGGGGAAGCAATGGCTTAAAAGAATTGACAAAAAATTGCAATGCTCCAGGTGAACCATAAGATGGTAGTGGTCTGCTATAAATCTGTTGGATTCTCTGGCAAGAAATTAAAAAGAGTCCTAAGTATTGTCCAGTCCACATTACACTAAATTTAAAAGAAAGAAAATATCTTCATTGTTATGTATGCAGGTTTGAATGTCATTGGTTAAGTTTGAACTGTTCTTGTAAAATGTCAGAAATGATTGGTTTAAAAAGTGCGGGAAAAACCCTGCACTCTGATTGGCTGGCAACTGCGGCTGCTGGCTATAAGTAGCAGCCACAGCCCAGCCAAACTGGGTCTGTTATGAGCTGTAGTCACTAATAAACTCTTCACTGAAGCACTCCGCGTCTGACTCTTCATGCAAATCTAACATTCATGTACAATCTGAGGTTTGAATGTTTGAATGAGAACTGATAGGAAACTCAATTTACTATCTTGTACAAAGTAATAAGAACATTAGAATTAAGCAGAACATAAAAAACACCAAAGCTCCTGGTTAGACTTTTGCCTCGTTCTTTGAAATAAGAATACATCAGTTTCAATTTCCCTGGACTTACCACTTCTTGAACTATTGAGAGGTCTTGGGGACATGGTAAATCCCAATTTATTCTAGCATTCAACCACAGCTTCTCTAAAGTTTTCTCTCCTAATTTTTAAAGGATCATGCATTTTCCTTTTTAGCAGATGAATTGACTTAGTATATGACCCAAAACATCCATCTCTCCCTTATGGAAATATGGATCTATAGTCTGGCATCAAGTGTCAACAGATATGCTATTTTCACAATAATTAGAATATACTTTACATGTCAAATCACCTATTCTAGTTGACTTAATCTGTTAGAACAAATTTCAGTAAAATAGGAGTGGTTTTTAGGCTGAATATACTATAGAATTGGCTTAGCAACACAGACTGATGTCAGAGACTAATAGCATGGCTCAAAATTGATCAGCAAGGTGCAATAAATAGATCAACAAATACTTGTGAACACATGCAATGATATATCGAATTATCTTGAAAAACCAACTGTACAATTGTAACTATTGTTATAGTAATAAAATAGTATTGACAAAAATGAAAAAAACACAAAATGCTGCTTTAGAAGGGTTTTTTCTCATGCTAAATAAGTTTTTGTTACTTCTGGACACAGCTAAAGAAGATTTTGTTCTTAGAAGACTTGGCATGGTGAGAAGTTCAGCCAGGAAACTTATCTAGTTACCATTGAACACATTAACGCAGTGTCTCTCAACCTTGGCAACTTTAAGATGTAGAGACTTTAGTTCTCAGCAAGGATGACTGGGGAATTCTCAGAGTTCAAGTCCACACATCTTAAAGTTTCCAACATTGAGAAACACTGATCTAACTTATATCATAGGGTTACTATGAAGATAAAAAGGAAGATAGAGGAAATGGTTTTGCCTTGTATTCTTTGGAAGTAAAATTGGATGTAAATATAATGAAATAAGCAAGGAATAAATGGGAAATTTTTTAGAATTCCTTTCCATATATGGCATATATATTTAGATGAGTGTAAACTATCAAAGGTAGATGAACTGTGAATGAAATTGATAAACATATGAAAGATTACTCTCTCATACACAAAAACAAAGATATCTCTCTCAATTATAGAGTTGAAGAAATAAATGACTTCTTAGAAAAACAAAGTTTAACAAATGAGTCTGATTATTCCCAGTCAACAAACTTTATTCAGCAGAGGAGGAAATATTCTCTCAGAGGCTGGGATGCTTTATAATAACATACATTGGGCTGTCTACGAAAGCCTCAGAAAGCTCAGGGTAATTGGAAATAATAGTGGAAATCCTTGCTATCAATCACCATAGCAATATAGCATATTTTAGAAGCTCTGAGGTCTATGGAAAAATAATTATTTTTCAAAGTATGTTAGATATCTTGCCTGAAGAAGGAAGAAGTGTACTGTAGTCAAACCAGGGCAAAAAGAGGAAGAATAATATGAAAAAGTATTATCCTGATCAGCCATGGATCAAGTGTAACAATAAGACAGGTGAGAAGCTTTAGTTTTAATTGGTTTTGATTAGACCTCTCCCCCATCCAATCCAGCAAGTTAATTCATACTAACAGAAAGAAACAGTCTACTCTTGAAGGAAATAGGAATTTACCTCTCTGACAAAAATTACCAGTTATATTTTGTTTCACGAATGAAGTCGAATATACGTGTCCCAGGATAAAGTTGCAAGATCCAATCTGAGTCAGTCACTGGGACAAGAGATTTTGTCTTCCGACAAAAAATGTTTCTATATTTTGTTTCTTCAAATGTGCCATTAAGCTTGCCTGTGGTACAAAGAATGAGTAAGGATGTTCTAGGCATGTGATTTTGAAGAAAGAATTATTCTTCCTTTTTGATTTTAACTCATTTGCCCTCTGCCCATGCTCCTATTCTCAATTATCTCCATTATGAAAATATTTTGGAGATAGAACCTAGTCTTTGCATAATAATCTCTATGATTTGAAATTCAGACTTTGGGGAAACTGATAAATCAAAGAGGGGGAACTTTTATAGATTGCTATAAGATGGAGTTTTAATGATTGCAGGCTATTCATATCTGTACAAGGAGGAATAGGCTCAACCTTGACAAGAATGAACAGATATAGGTGCATCAGTCTGATCCTGGTGATTTTCCATCTTTAGTTCTCAGTAAGTGCTACATTCCCATACAGAACCTGTGCTGGTTAGACAGTATATGGTTAGTTTGGGAATGAGAGCTGTCCCCTTAAGGGAATGCCTCATGGGAAATGTAGTTAATGCTTCATGGGTGATGTAGTTCATGTCATGTGGTCACATCTATAATCCTGATTGGTCACTGAATTGACCTCTGGTTGGGCTGGGGGAGTTTTGGTCATTCTTATCTGGACCCCAGCATCATGCTGGAGTCTTCCCTTGCTGTATCGTTATGGGATGAAGATTGACTATCTTTTCACACTATGAAGATGACAATGCAAAGATTGGACATTAGATGAATCTCAGCATAACTGTGAGTTATACCTTGAGGATGCCTGATATAATCAAATAAAGTAACTTTGTATGGAAGCCTTTGTAGTGTTGAGCTGCTTATCCTAGGAATTTTGGGAATATAAGATTACCTGGGACAAGAAAGAACCGGTGTATCATTTGGGGATCACAGCTACCAGAAAGGGGTTGCAAAGATTCATCTGGTTTGACAATATCACCCTTTCCCGAGATCACGAGTTCTTACTCATGGTCATTCATGCTCTAATCATCTTAAATATTAATTATTATGTCTATATGGGGCTGCCTTGAAGGCTGCTTGAAACTTCGCTTGGTCCAGAATGCAGCAATGCAAGCAGTTTTGTGTGCATCTTGATATGCTCATGCAAGATCTCTGCTATGTCAACTGCACTGGTCAACAGTGAGCTTCTGTGTGCAGTTCAAGGTGTGGGTTTTCCTATAAAGCTTTTCATGGCATAGGATCTGTAAATCTGAGGAGCCAAATTTCTTTCATCATTACTGCCTGTCCCTTTAAATCCAACAGAAAAGATGGGCCCCATTCATTAAGTAATATAATCTGATAGGAAGTGCTGAGGTTCCTGCCCTATGGAATACTCTTTCCCTGGACGCTCAGACTGTAGGCCTAGAAATGATCTTTCAAAACCTGTCTTTCCCCTCAGGGTGTGGTATAAGTTGGTGATGTGCCCATGTTTGAGGCATTGTGCAGGAATGCACCCTTAGTTTTCTTAGTGCAGTGTTTCCCAGCATGCTGGCTGGAGAATTCTGAGAGCTGAAGTCCACATTTTTTAAATTTGCTGAATCTGAGAAGCATTGGTCTGGGCCATAGACCATGTTATTTCTCTCTCTCTTGGGTACAGTAAATTGATATAATTAGTATAATTCATTTTTAGGCATAGTATTTGTTCTGAATTTGTATGCCACTTAGAGTCAGTGGTGATAAAGAGAAAGATATAGTGGCACTTAACACAGGCTTTGGTGTCAGAGGCTTTGAACAGCCTTTTCCCCCCTCTCTCTCCCACATGGCCACATCAGGCATTTGGTTCTCAATGAGCAGAAACTGCCATGATGTAGCAAGAGGAGTGTTTTGATGCTCAAAAGGCTTCCTTTCAGGATTGCAAGCTGAGAATACCTTGTGGAATTGGTTGCTGTCTTGGAAATAGCGTATTATTTGCACAGAGCCAAATAAATATCTGGAGTCTGTAAACAGATGCGCAGTTAGAGCCCGTCTTTTCTATCTTGCCCTGCTTCTTGAGGAAATGCTGTATTAATCATATGTTTTGACATCTATGAGGCATAGTGGGGAAGAGACACTAAAAAGTGGGGAGTAATATCAAGCGATTGGGCTATAGAACTACAGTACATGGGCTTTCCCTTGTTTTCTTTTGACTGGGATTATTTTTGAATAGGCGGCAATACAAATCCAATAAATAAATAAATAAAAATAAATTTTGAGGAGGGTTTTTTTTTTCAGATCCCAAGGTTGGCACTGTTGTTTTTACTGTGTTTTTTCTAAAATGTCTGGAAACATTGCTGCTGATTTATGGCAACTAAATCAATGAAGGTTAGTGGGGAGATAAGAGAAGGCTTTAGGGATTGCAAGGAGGGGGTTTCTTGCAACAGAAACAGGTGCAGTTGTGGAAGGGATGAAAATAAATCAAGGTGGCATCTACAACAACACACCTGAATCTCTGTCCCTTTTTTGTATCTATTGCATATATGTGGATATAAAAAAAAGAGGCAGGGTTTCAACTGCACGGCTGTAGCTACCTTCTTGGCTACCTCCAGGGGTGGGATTCTACCAGTTCGCACCTATTCGCTAGAACCGGTTGTTAATGTTCTAAGCAGTTCGGAGAACCAGTTGTTAGAAGAAATTACTGGCCTAATCCTGTAAGGAAGGCAGGAAGGAAACATTCTGGTGTTGCTTACAGAAACTGCCTCTCGTTAACATTCTTGGCAGGACTAGACTTCCTGTCTCAGGAATGTCTCTGGAGTTCCCCGCTCCTTTGCTGGTACTTTGCTTGTGTGGAGTGACCACTCAAAGTTACAATGGCACTGAAAAAGGTGACTTATTACCATTTTTCATGCTTACGACTGTTGCAGCATCCCCACAGTCATGAGAGGCCAGGCGAGGAGATGTGAGTGATATTGAGTTGGCCTTGATGTGAGTGATATTGAGTTGGCCACACCCAGCCAATAACATGACCACCAAGCCATGCCCACCAACTAAGCCATGCCCATAGAACCAGTTGTTAAAAAATTTGAATCCCACCCCTGGCTACCTCCACACAATGGATGCCTTTGCTCAGGCCTCCAGATTATCCAGCTGAAATCCTGAACCAGCATGTTGATCCTCAGTACTGCAAATAAAAC
>CM019149.1:132617109-132661342 GCA_009733165.1 Naja naja | reverse complement strand
CGTTCTAAGTTCATTACAAGAAAAGTTTCATCATCTTGCATTTACTATGTGTTTAAATGATTTTACCTGTTCATCCTTTTCCTGAAGCATTTGAATCCAGTTTTTCCTTTCTCATCTGCTGTGTCTCCACTTTGTTGAAACTGATTTATCTGTTTAGTAACTGCAATACTGATGTGTTATTTTTCTTTCTCCTGAAACCATACCTGCAAGCCATCTCCAAACCCCCTCTCTAATCCTTTTATAATGCCCTTTCCTGGTAATTACCAGCAAAAGGAAGGACACTTGTTCTTTCTTTCAGCCTGCCACATGTAGAAACAGATGCTACTCCTAGAGACATTCTATCCATTGGAACCAGTAACTGGGTTTGGATCCAGCCTCCACTGAAGGTCATTACAACAAACCAGAGTGGGGCAGACCTTCCCAAGCCTGACTGACCACCCATACCACCAGGCCAAGCCTATGCCATCCAGAGACATGAAGGAAAGGATCCCAGATGGACCAGTAAAGACTAAAGACTCTTTTCAATCCCCAGAAGACAGTTAGAAAGACTATGGGGGAGGGGAAATTCATTGTAACACAATTCATTGTAATGAAACCCATTGTAATGTTTTCTTTCTTGTATCATTTATATTGTAACCAATTTGATGTACCCATGATTGTATTTGAGAGTGGCTGGCCCAGCAAGTTCTGAACACCTTATACTTCTGTCTGGTGGGAAAATTGTCCAGCATGTTTGTATTATCTGTATTGTAAACCTAGCTGCATACAGGCACATACACAGAGACACCCATTTAAATTAGATGAGTTATCTTTTTCACCTGCTTCCACACAAAGTGTCCTTGCTTCTTTTAAAAAGAAAATGTTTTTGTTTTGTTTTGTTTTTATTTTGCTGCTCTGAGGCACTAAGGCCCAAGCAAAACTCCTTTCTAATTCCATGGGGGAGGGGGCACCCCCCAGGCAATTTCTGAAGAGATAGCAGAAAAGAGATCTCCAAACCCCAAGTCCTGACTGTGACTCACAAATGATGCTGCCCAGTTGTCCAGTAAAGCAAGATATGTTGCACTGGGGCCTCATGAGTACAAGTCCCAGGGCTCATTGTGTGTAACTTTAAAAATACTAAATAGCCTGGATTGCACACTGGCTAATCTCAATTTGGCCTCACAAACCCTGGAAACTAAGAGCTAGGCAGGTAGTAACCATAACCTTGGAAATGGGCAGCCTGTAATTTAAAGGCTGTGAAGAATGTAGAGGCTTGTGCTTATAACCTGACTGTAAGCTCACAAAAAGTACATCAAAACACCTGAAAATTAATTGGCATGAAAAAATTGGATACTGTTTTGAAAAAAAAAAAGGAGTTTTCCCAGACTTTGAAAGCTTTTGGGAGTGAAGGAATCCTTTTCTGTTGCTTTTTCCAATGCCTTTCTTTGCATCAGAAAAAATTAAAAGCACCCATCAAGTCTCCCTGATCTGATCACTTTTAATCTTTTGTCAAAACTCTCGTGTTTTGAAAAAAAAATGAGGGATTGTAGGAAGTTGGCACCCAACTCTCCTAGAAAAATGAAGTATTCTGGTAGATATTTAAAAGGCAGAATATTTCTTCTAAAAAGAGTAGAACCCCAGAAGCAGAATCTCACCCCCCTTTGTTAATGGTGGGCCATTAAGGCCTGAGCCAGAATACTTTACATAAGAAAGGTCTCCAGGTAAAGCTATAGCATTGCCAAAGCCCTTTTAAGGGCATAGATCATCCAGCTGGGGTCAACCAAGCTTGGAACTCAGGACAGCCTACAGAGTTGCCCCTCATGGGAGTCTGACAACCAATTGGAAACAAGCTTCAATTCAAATCCCAACAAAGGTTATAAAACCCAGATACTCTCAGCACCTCAGCCCTTTTTTTCTTGATCTCCTTCAAGCATGTGATCATCTTTCTCTGGAGCTCCAAACCATGTGGTCCTGTTCACCATTAAACTTTCCAAGCAGCCTCCATGTTTCCAGTGTCTTTTTCCCCACTTGGAACTGAACCCAGAAGGATATTTCTTTCAACACCCTTTTAGAAGCAGCCTGAGTATGTGCCCTGTGCAGCGGCTGCCCCTGGAGAAGATGGAAAATGACAGGAGCCTGACCTTCTGCTTGTCAGAGAGCAAAAGGATCAGAGTGTTGTCAGTTTCAGACAGCTTTGGAGGCAGAAGGAGCTCCCTCTACTTTCCTACAGCTTTTGAAAAGATCAAGTGCATGGAGGGGCAGCCTCCATTTTTATTCGCAATGCTCAGGCGGTGCTGAAATGATCTCTGGGCAGAAGTGACTGAGCTTCTAATTACGAGAATCTCTCGCTCCCTGATTTCTGAAGTGTCCTTTTGATTCATCCCTTTTCCACAGGAGTGGAAGCTTTAGTTTTTCCTATTCCTCCCTCCCCTTCTTTTTTCCTTCTTTCTCTTGGGATGTTTTGAAGGCTGCCAGTTGTTTTGGGCCTGTCACAGTAGTGCAGCAAATTCAAGAAATACCACAGATAAGGAAAAGCTGTACTGGCTGACCCCTTCAGAAATCTGTTTTTCTGGCAAGGATGGATGTCATTAGGACCTGGGAGTGGCAGTTTAAAGCCTGATTGGCAGACTTTCTCTTCCAAATTGTCTCTAGTAAAAGATTATTTCATTCAGGGTGAGTTCTCTAACTCTCCCCATTGCCTGGCTGAGTTTGTCCAGCTGGACAAACTTAGCTTTTCAGCTCACCTTGAAAGAGTGTTGCATCTATCTGTCACAAACAGAAGTGAGCAAGCTTGTGCCAATCCAGAATCCCAAAGTTTGGCTTCAAAAGCCATGCAATTTCGCTTGTGTGGAAAGCTTTAATGAGACCTTTCCTGATTAAAATAAAAATGCCAGACCTTTACATATTAAAACGTGTTTATTGGGAAACTCTGGTACTCCCATCAAGAGGGGTATACTAATCTAGGTCTGATTACTTGGTCAGTCATTTCAACCATGCATTGAATTAATGTTGCTTTATTCTTATTTTCCAAATTGGCCAGAAATCCAGTGTACTTTTAAAGTTTGTTTTCAACCCTTTCTCTCTTTCCAGTAGATAACAGGCATACCTCCCCATTCCCTGCCCCCCCATGCTTTAGTTCCAGTTTCACAGAATACCTCCTCCATTATGATAAAGAACAAACCTAACTAGATGAAAGGAAGAAAAGAGAGAAGAGGAAGGCAGGAGGGCAACTGCAGGGAGTTAGCTATTTTCTTATCTCCTCCACCACAATGTATCAGGTCACTTGGTAGCTGGATCCTGTCGTTATTCCAGCCCGGCTGCTTGAAATTGATAATAAGAAAAATGCCCCTTCCAATTTTTTTAAACTTTGGGGGAAAAGGATAGGCAACAAGCTAACACTTTTTACAGAGCTGTGTATGTGTGTTTCCCTCTCACTGAAACTGAATGCAATCTCAAGGTGGCAGGTGGCTAATATATTCATATCATTCTGCGTTTCTTCATGGTGCCTGACGTGCTTGCTGTCAAAGATCCTAGCTGAGGTTCAAAGCAGGCATCCATTTTAGATGCAGATCGTGCACCTGATGTGCCCATAAAGATTCATTGATTCATATCTTAAAAGCCAAACAAATCTTTAGAAGAATTTTAAGCTTGGCTTTTCATATACTTTTTGGTTTTCCAAAGTTTAGGACAGGCAGCTTGGGCAAGGCTTATATTGCATGCCTTTGAACCTGGGGTGTCGCTGTGTCAATCAAGCCTGCTTTTAATTGATCTCTTCTGTGCAAGCTCCAAATGTTGAATAGTGAAGGTTATTAACAATCAAGGAGACAGAGTTTTAGCCATTCATCTCCTTATCCCTTTCCCCTCTTTCTCTCAGATGTTTCCCGTCAAGCATACTGAACCCATTCAAATGATGTGTGAACTCTCATAAGCTTGTGCCCTAATAAAGTTGCTGAATCTGGAAGGAGTTATCAAGAGCCCTGTCTACTACAATGCAACTATGTTGATATATTGACCCAAGAATGAGGATGTGGGAGAGTGTAGAACAAAAAGATGAAAATGAAATTCAGAAAATGGTGATAGTTACCTATTGATAACAATTATGTTTGAAACAATTGGGAATGATCTAGGTAGGCATTGTAGCATTGGTATTATGGGAAGGAAATCAAGCATTCCCCCTGCCCCAGTCTTCCTCCCACTGTAAACTTCTCCAAAATCAGGACACTAAAAATTACAGTTAGAATGGGCTCAACACACAAGTGTTGGGCATATATACCTTTCAGATGGATAATTTTGTTGTTGTTAGTTGCGAAGTTGTGTCCGACTCATTGCAACCCCATGGATGTTCTCCAGGCCTTCCTGTCCTCTACCATCTTCTGAAGTCCATACTTCAGCTCACACCTACTGCTTCAGTGACTCCATCCAGCCACCTCATTCTCTGTCCTCCCCTTCTTCTATTGCCCTCAATCTTTCACAGCATTAGGCTGCTCTCCAGTGAGTCCTTCCTTCTCATTAGGTGGTAATAATTAGGCTGATAATAGCCCTGATTAAAAAGCAGAAGATCCTTTCCCCAAAGGGATTACCACTTCCAACTACAGTGCTAAATAAGTGGAAACCACAACCCAACAAGATGCATGACTCCAGGGTGCTCTCTCTAGGAAACCTGGCTAACTGCACTTTTGCAATATCAGAATTTCTGAGAATCAGAATTATGTTTAATCTGTGTAATAATGCAAGCAAGCTGCTGTATTAGAGATCAAGTTTTTTATGATTAAAGTGGTCTTGTCTTTTTTTTACATAAAAACAAGGAATTGAAAGTCCCAGTTCCCACCCCATCTTCTAGGTTTTTGGATATTGCCACCTCTGGAATCAGATTTGTATCTTTTTATACACACATACACACAAACACATATTTGCATTCAAACTGGCTTGTCTAACTGACTGCAGCTAAATGTTTCTAACAAATGATGTGATACTAGAAGAAAAGTTGCCTATGAACTCAATCAGAATAGAGCTGGAAGGGACCTTGGAGGTATACTAGTTCAACCCCCTACTCAAGCAGACAGTCTCTTCTTAAAAACCTCATGATGAAGCAAGCACAATTTCTATACTTGAGTTTGCTAATAGTTAGAAAAGATACTGGAGCATTGCTGATAAGTTGCATTCAAGAAGGCTTTCAAAATAATTTTTATTTAAGCAAGACTTTTGACCATAGTGTGGTTCTACACATTTTTTTTACCTGTTATTGTTTTCTCTTATCATTATGCTGAGTTTGGAATGTTTTAATGTACAGAGAATTCATTGTTGAATTGTTCATGAACACTGTCCATTCAGATTGGGGTAATGTATAATTAGTTCCGTTGGAAGAAATGTCCCTCTGGGTTCAGTTCCAAGTGGGGAGAAAGACACTGGAAACACAGAGACTACTTGGAAGGATGGTTTAATGGTGAACAGGACCACATGGGTTTGAAGTCCTGGGTAGCTGACCACATGGAGTGGAGAGTGAGATATATTTATACCCCCTCTTGGGCCTTGCAAGAAATGTATCCTATTGGTTGCAGTCAGACTCCCATGGGGCTATGCAGTCATAGCTGAGGTTGTCTGTGTCCCAAGCTTGGTTGAATCATGCTGGGTGATGTAATGAAGGGGCTTTGGACAATTGCTATTATGGCTCAATGGCTTTGTCCTGGTTTGGATCTTGAGTGAAGGCTAATCCTATCACCCTGGAGCTGAAAGTAGTTTTGTCTTGTAGATAAGATGGTCCATGACTGCCATCTTTCTGGGGCTATTAACAAAGATGGGGGCTGCTTTCCAAGAGCATGTTTCTCAGGAGTGGGATTCTACCAGTTCGCACCTATTTGCTAGAACCGGTTGTTAATGTTCTAAGCAGTTCGGAGAACCAGTTGTTAGAAGAAGTTACTGGCCTAATCCTGTAAGGAAGGCAGGAAGGAAACATTCTGGTGTTGCTTACAGAAACTGCCTCTCCGTTAACCCTTATTACATTCTTGGCAGGACTAGACTTCCTGTCTCAGGAATGTCTCTGGAGTTTTTTTCCCCTTCTTTGCTGGTACTTGCTTGTGTGGAGTGACCATTCAAAGTTACAATGGCACTGAAAAAAGTGACTTATCACCATTTTTCACACTTACGACTGTTGCAACATCCCCACAGTCATGAGAGGCCAGGCGAGGAGATGCATGCCTCGATGTGAGTGATATTGAGTTGGCCACACCCAGCCAATAACATGACCACAAGCCATGTCCACCCACTCACATGACCACCAAGCCACATCCACCACCTAAGCCACGCCCACAGAACCGGTTGTTAAAAAATTTGAATCCCATCCCTGATGTTTCTCCTTTTCTCATTCAGGGAGGTATAATATTCTGCCTTTTTAATATTTCCTAGAATATTTCATTCTTCTAGGAGAGGGGTGGGTACTAACTTTCTACAGTTCTAAGGAAACAAGTAAATTGAGTCTGCTGTAGGATGGAGTCTGCATGTTACTATGACACAATCTTTGGCTATTGATAAGAACTATAAGGACCTGTGAGTTGTTGTTGATTTTTAAGGAAATGTAATTTTGTCGCCCATGTATTGAAGGGTGGGAAAGAATGCAAACTTTCCAAATAAATGCATTCTGTTCTCTAAATTACAGCTAACTGTATTCTTGTAGTGCTTTTAGATAGGTAGTTTGTGCTTATAATTTGTGGCTTAACAAACAACACACCTATGGTTCTATACAGATAATTTCAAATAAAGGGCTTTCTCCCCTCAGACGATCTTACCTGATTCACTTCTTACATTAACCTATTTCTAGTTTAGCTATGGAATATTTTAGTCTTTTTATTTTTAATGGGTTTTATTTATTTTTTTAAAGATAAAGTCTAAACATGGATGCACAGTTACCACAATTGTATAACTGATGGCAAAATAATATTAACAAAAATACCAAGCAAAGTACATTGCTTTCCTAATATTAAACAGGGAAAAAGAAATTTGTTTTTTCGAGTGAGTAACACTGTGTCCAGTATGTTATTCATTTTACAAATAGAGGGGAGGAAAGAATAACATCCCTAAGCAATATATATAAATGTTTGGTTTCTGGCTCTTCCATTTTTCGTTCTCCAACCAATTTGCAGTATATTTTAATATAAACTTTGGCAAGCATGCCTAACACATATTTATTTTTGCCTTGCTGCATAATGTGTAATATGTATTGAAGCTGCTCTTGCTTGAAGCTGTAATATATTTTAAATTGCTGAGAACTTGACTTTTCATTGAAGCTCTGAAGCTTATGAGCAATTCCTGTTCCCTTGCAGAACTGTTCCCCATCTCCCAAATCTTTGCTGGCCTTTCAAGGGAAAAGGTGGCTTGAGAGCTCCCAGCTCCCCAGTATAAAGCCTGCTTAAGTTTGTTTGCTTTGTATTTGCCCAGGCAGAAGCATACAGCAGGATGGTGGACAGCAGGCAATCTAAGGCATTTCCCTGTGTCTGTATGTATATGTGTAATGTGTGTCTGTTACTGCAGGATATCTGGCAGCCTGGAATGAAGCAATAACTAAATGGCTTTCTTTTCTCCTTATTCTTAATGTCTTGTTATTTGGCAGATAAATATCCTACTGCAAAGCACTGTATCTTCAAAGTTGATTAAAGGAATTGAAAAACAGGAGAGACTGCCTTGCTGATTTTTTTTGCCATTTTATTAGGTGGGTATTTGGTTTGACAAACATCTGGTTTAAAGGTTGAGCTGTGAGCTTCTGTTTGATGTCAAAAGATATAAAATTGCATTGTAAGCTAAATTGCATTCTAAGGGATTAGCTTATGGACAATTGATTGTATGATGTGTTTGGGTAGAGTTTGGTAATATGTAAGTATAAGCAATCGCCAATCAATTTCCATTATATACATCCATTATATTGTTTCACAATCACGTTCAGCTTTTGGGAACAAGCTGATGTTAGGGGGAAGACTATTCATATTCTGACTATTCTCTTTTTTGATCCTAGATAGACAACACCAATGCATCTCAGAGAAAAAAAAGATGGCATTGGGGAGCATTTTGAGAGAGAGAGAAAATTCTAAATCTGTTCTAAGGGATGTTTACTTCAGCTTAGTCAAGAAAGCTAAGCTTGTGCTCATGGTGGCCTTTTTGTCATCTGCAAAGAAGTAGGCAGCACCCTACAACAGATTGAATTAGTGCATAGTGTTACTAACATTAGTTGGCATTAACATTTCCATTAGAGGATTCTCTATTTACAGTGCTCAAAACCAGCTAATTATCTAGCATTTTATCTTTCATGTGACAACAAATGGAATGGCTTCTTTCAGGAGGGATTGTTGAAGAAATACTTATGGTACAAAATAACAGAGGTGGACAGACGTCAGATAAATTCTGAAAGAGGGTATCAGCAAGAAGCCAAAGCATGGAAAGCAATACAATAGTCGCTGAAAGAACAGGTGGCTGGCCAGAACCAAAAGGATTTGCAGATTATCAGGGAGGGGGGAGGGGCAGATGGCCGTATTAGAGGAAAGAAGGGAAAGCATTGAGTGGAGAGGAAAATAACTCTGAAGATCATGTGCCAACAACAAAAAAAGAGAAGAAATGCTGCAGCCAAGAGGAGGGGTAGACACTGTGAAGGAGTTGGGAGACAGCATGAAAACAGAAGTACCAGCAAAGTCTGTCATTTGTTGAGCAAAATAGTGTTCCAGAGGAAAATATTGAGGGAGAAACGATTTCCAGATGATTCTGCAATATTTTCTTCTCTCACATTATTTTACACAATTCCTTATGCCAGGAATAAGCGCAGGAAAGATTAAGACCTTCCAAGACTTCAGATTATGATGTGTGCATAACAGCTGATGTTCTGCAAAAACACTGTTTGTTTCAGTGGGGTCTTAGAATAGAACCCGAATCCTGTGCAAATGAGAAGAGGCGAGATTTTCCCCAGAAGAAAAAGCCTTTACCTTTCTCAGCTTATGACTCAGAGCCATTGCATGATTTGGTCCATCTTGAGCCGTACTCTCTGAAAAACTAGAGGCCTGTGCCCTCATTTTCCTCCCCCTTAATTCCATCTTATCCTCCTCTAATCTTCTCTGAAAGGGTCAGGAGAGCCCACAGGTGACCAGGAACAAAACAGCCCCCGCTTTCTTCTGCCTAGCCTCCTTCCCACGCTATCAGGGAGTCTGTTCAAGGGCAGCAATGCCACTCTGCCTATTGCTTTCTGGGTAGCCCAGTAATGCCCCTGGTTTGGTAATGGAGGAAGAACCATGTGCACCACCTTCTTGGCCATCACAACTCTAATACTGCTGCTACGTCGATGCTTCTTCAACAAAGTTGAACCGTAGGTCTCCTTATCCTCCTCTTACTTTAGAGAAGCAGTTTTAGCAGCTTTTCTGGCAGTGGGCCTAGGGGTGGGTGGTTGTCTGCTTCTTAGTCATAAAAAGCTGTAGTTTGTATGCATGTATTCTTGTTTTGTTGTTGACTTTTGGAAAGTGGATCTTGAGATATCAAAATGGCTGTTTTTGCTCAGGTTTTTAATCTAGTTTCTGAGATAGATGATGTTGTGGGTTTTTATCTCTGGTGCCAGTGCATATTCTACACAAACAATTTTATTTCAGTGAGTAGGTCTTAGGGATTACATAGAAATGATCCTCCGCAAGAGAATTTCAGTACGGTTGTCTAGGAAGTTAGATGAAACAGAGCCCTGGTATATTTGGGGTGGCACTGCTCAATGTAGGACATGACAAGGCTTCCGAGGCAGATTTTTCTTTTTAAATTTGTATAATAATGCTCTTACATTTCCTAACTAGTCTTTGAAGTGACATTTAGCCTGTTGATCTAGGGCTGAATTATCAGTCACCATGAATCCTTCCTTCCCTGGCCCTCAAAATTCAGGTTTTTATTAGGAACATTCACCATCCCAAGACGAGTTACTTTAAGATGAATTATGGAACAATAAGATGCATTAACGCTCGTATGATGCTTAATCAAGACATGTTTTGCCTTCCTTTGCTTAGTAATTCTCTGAAGTTAGACTGAGCAGGGAAAGTGGGATTGAATGGCAGAGTCTGTATATGGAATTTTGTGGCAAATATTGAATTATAGCTAGTATGAGATGAAATGCTATGCAGGGTTTTCCTTCTGTGCCAAAACATCAAGCAGAACCTTTTAGATCCCAGTAAAGATACTGAGATTTAGAGTTCCTTGTCATACCATAGGAACACATCCTAAAATGGGCTTCCATATTCAGCTGTTACCTTCTAAAATGCCTTGGTTGTTGGCAGTGGTTAGCTCTGCTGTAGGAAATGTGGTTTATTTATTTCCTTTATTTTCACTGCATTTGTTTAGTTGTAATGGTACTGTATAATATTTTAGTCCTGTTGAAACACAAATCTTCAATCTCTAATAGTTGGGGAGAAAAGATAATACCAGTTAGCAATTGGGAAAAAGGAAAATGAGATAAGGAAATATAGGAACAGTAGTGACTTTAAGATAAATTAATCCTTCCTTTTTGAGCTTATTTTATATTACTCTGATATATGGTTTCAAATAGCAAGATTTTACATTCAATTAACTATTACTATATATGGCATTAATTGTAGAAACTGAAAATAACTTCCCAATCAACCAGTTTTTAAATATGCAAATATTTGAATGTGCCTACATGATCTATAATTACTAAAACCTTTAAAAAAATAAAAAGTAGGAGTAGATAGCATATAATGGTGAGGTTATGATATGAGATAATTAGATTTTTGGGAAAGAAGGTTTTTTTTTTACTGCAAGCTCCTTTAATGCCAAATTAATACAGGTAATGGACAATCCAAGTGGCATTTGCAGTAGGCTGTATGCAAATGAAAACCAATCCTGCTTTCCAAGTAGGTTGTGAAGCATGTGGATTTTGCAGGGTCAGATTCCGGTTACGGTTTAAGTATCTCTTTGAAACAACTTAGATGTGTGTGGAGCATGCCTATTACTTATGCCAAATGACTATAGAGAAGAAGGAAGATGTCCTTGACAGAAATATGCAGGATCTATTGCCTGGGTAAAAGAACTCAAGCACATTTTAAGCACAGAATGTCCAGGTAATGTTTGAAGCAACTCATGCACCTTGCTGATTCACTGTCCTATTAAGAAAATGGAGAAATTGCAGCACAATCAAGCTTATAAGATTCTGTTATTAGAATCAGTCTAAATAAAATTAGTTTTAGCTTTCTTGGAGCTGAATTTTTGGTCTGGCTCATTTAGTTGAGCTGACAATGATTGTTTAAAAGAACCAAACCTAGCTGAGTTCTCTAAATTAAATTAGAGAATGTTAAAAGACACCCCCCAGATAATTGTCTAAATGATTAGGCCTCTTTTTTTCCCCAGAGATCCTATTGAAAGGTAGTACTTACTCACTCTAACAATAGTAAATATTTTATTTTCCTTCTCTTTTTCCTCGTCTTACAATCATGTGTCTGTATAGATTTCACAACTGAAAAATGGTTGACACTTAAAGATTCACATTATTTCAGCCAATTAGAGTCCAAAATTGGATATAGTTATCCTTAGTTATATAGATGAGGTGATAGCAAGTCCTTTTCAAAGCAAATTGCGGTGCACTGACAAGTGTTTGCAGATTAACCAGTTGTTAGCATACAATGTTTGCATTTTAATTGTTCACTTTTTAAAAAGGAAATTAGAGAGGAATTGTGTATTCCCTTAAGAATTTGGAAGTCCCGTGAACTGGACATTGCTTGTGTCCCAGACCTGGAAAATCAGGTAGTCATTTGAACAAATTATTTACATCAAACCAAATCTTTATTGTGGTTGGTTCATATTCACAGTAAAGATAATGTGTGTTGCATATATGGGAAATCTGGTCTGCTTCCTCCGGTTCTTTGATGCATGTGTTTGATGGAACTGAATATAAAATCCTATATTACTGGATAGCAATAAATAAATCTCATAAATAAATTAGCAAGCCTGATCATATATGATTATATGAGGTCCTTAGTGCTCCTCTAAACTTGGTTATTTGCTTGTGGACATTTCATTACCTAATTAAGTAACATTATCAGTGCCAGCACTGATAGTGGCTAGCACTAATAATGTTACCTAGTCAGGTAATGAAATGTCTACAAGCAAACAGCCACGCTTAGGGGGCACCAAGGATTCCCCAATTCAATCCTGATTTACATATATTCTCTTCCATTGGATACATCTGGGAGGAAACTATGAGGAAATGCCAGACTACCTACTCCTGGGAGTTATAAAAACACCCCAGGTAAACCAGTTGCATATACAATTTGTTTGCCAAGATGTATAAACTTTATTTGATTTGTCTGTATAAATCTCAAGGAATCAAGCTTAAGTCAAGGGATTTTTTTTAGTCACAAAACACTAAGCCAATCCCATATTTTTCTAGTGTAATGTTTAGATCCAACTTGGATAGTTAATTTATGATTTAGTGTTTGATGCAAACCTACCCAGTTGAATTAATTTAATAAACAATGGTTATCTTAATCATCCATGAGCAATGCTTGTCCAACCTCTTCTTAAAATCCTACAGAGATGGCAGTCTGGTCCATTGTTTTAAAGCTCTTTGGATCAGGAAGTTTTTCCTTATATTTAAATGAGACATATTAGTAAATATGTGTTGTATTAACAAGAGGTTGCTACTAGAATACAATCCAAATCTACTCTTCATCTTTAAAATACTAAATAGTCTGAGCCCTAGTGACCTTCTGCAGCAACCCTGTAGGAAATACAATATGTGATCAGTACAAGAGATGCACTGTGCTTAGCTGGGACTTTCTCCTTCCTTTCTCCTATTAGTTTTCATTTTGCTATTTGGGAAGTATTTGTCAAAACATTAAATTATTTAATCCCCTCTTCCTATCCTTCTCTTTCATGCTCTTTTTCAAATATACAAGGTGGGAGAGAGGAAGAGATGTGTGCTATCGAGAAAACACCGTGTTGGTTAACACTTCTGATTAAGCAGTGCAGTAAAACAATAGGCAATCAACAGAAATTATGTGACTGAATCCATCTTTCTTATGTTGTCCTTCTCATTTCCTTTCAGTGTTTTAACAGCTTTTCTCTCTCTTTGATCTTGTAATTATGGAGTTGAACAATCCCTTTCTCTGGGCAGAAATCTGAATTGAAACACCTCAATGGATGACTATCTAACATCTCTTTGAGCATAGCCAGCGAAGGAAAGTCTGCCATTTATCTGGTGAATTGGTTCAACTCTTAAACTGTTCTTAATGTTAAAAGCTTTTGTCAAACATTCAGTTGGAATTGAAACTTCAACCCTTTATTTAATTTCCTGTAATCCAGAATGAAAAAGAACCTTCTGTGTGGAGAAGATAATTTTCTTACCTATAGAAATCTTTAAAAAAAAGATACTGAAAATTTGTTCTCGTTATCAGTCAGATGAATAAGGCACTTTGATTGATGGAAATTTTTTAAAATTATTTTGAATTTCAATCTAGACATTGATATATTTTGAAAGAACAGATCAAGAATATGTCTCAAATATGTGTAAATATGTGTGTCATGCAGTCAGTCATATGCACTAAGATCAGAGGTGGTATTAAGCAGGTTCTGACCAGTTCTGGAGAACTGGTAGCGGAAATTTTGAGTAGTTCGGAGAACCGGTAGAGGAAATTTTGAGTAGTTTAGAGAACTGGCAAATATCACCTCTGACTGACCCCGCCCCCATCTCTTCTTTGCCTCCCGAGTCCCAGCTGATCGGCTGGGTCTTCTTTGGTTGCACAGGAGAATGGAGCTGGAAAGCAGGTTAGTGGGGTGGGGAGGGAATGGGGATTTTGCAGTATCCTTCCCTTGCCACGTGCACCAAGCCACGCCCACAGAATCGGTAGTAAAAAATTTTGAATCCCACCACTGACTAAGATGTCTAGAGTTTTCTATATCTACACATTATTCACAAATGATTTACAGATTGTACACATTGACTGAATTTTATATATTTAGTGCAGGTAATTTCCAGCTGCAAAAAGGGATTGTTATGAAGGGCTTGTATATGGTGGAAATTTGTCCTTAATCATCAAGAGTATAACTTCTTGAAGGAAAAGACCTGAGGGAATGTTTCTATTTTTGATGAATTACAGTGCAACTTCAGATATATCCTGTACCAAATTTGGAAATACCCACCATTACACAATTTGCTAGTAAAATTGCCATCTTTTAAATTTCAGGATTATGTACACGGTTCGCTCTGCTCTGAACAGATTTTCTTTCTAAATGAACAGCTAAGAACATAACAGGAAAGAAAACAACCCTTACCATTAATAATAATGCTTGAAATAAAGGAAGCTGATGGACCGACCCACCAAATAGTGCTACCTATTGTCATACATAATGATTCAATACCAGCTTTTCTTCCTTCTCTGTGGGGATAAAATGCCTATTTTTAGAATATAATAATTATTATTTATTTGAAACCAGCTATTAGCTGTCTCCAGTGGTAACTCATGTATTGACTGCTTATCTGTCAGTTTCCTTCCTTAGGTTGATAAACATGTCCTAAATCCATCTCTAACTTCTGACAAGAAATTCTCACTATTTATTTCATTCATTTTCACTTCCCAGTGAGGCTTTTAATGTACCTTTTGCTTGCCTCATTCACATAATTTTATGGGGAATCCAAACATGGCCACCTTACACAGGAAACTCTCCAATGTATATCCATCTGTTTTCTTTCCATAGAACAATATATCCGAAATTGAACATTTGAGCATGCTCTTTTGTTCCTGCTGGGAAGCACTAAAAAAACCAACCCTCATATCTGTATATTTTATTCAACATAAAGAAAACAGTTATTTTATATTTATGGGCAAACACTCAAGACCATTTTAGAATGGTCTGAAAATCCATTCTCATTCAACTCCCTATGGAGATGGGAGTGAAGGACATGCTGAATGGGTTCTTCTCCTTCCTAAATGGGCAGTTTCAGTCAGTGGGGCAAGGGAGACGTTGAGCTGTCAGGCATCCTGATTAGGGGTGCGAGCAAGTTTGGCTCTTTATTTATTTTATGTATTTGATTTGTCAATCACTTACAAGATAACAGGTATAAGTATAAACATAGTTTTGAATACATGAGATGGATACGTATAAGAAAAATAAAAGAAACAATAGGACAGGGATGGTAGGCACGTTGGTGCGCTTATGCACGCCCCCTACAGGCCTCTTAGGAAAGGGGTGAGGTCAATAGTAGACAGTCTAAGGTTAAATTTTGGGGGGTTTGGGGAAGAAACCACAGAGTCAGGTAGAGTATTCCAGACATTGACGACTCTGTTGCTGAAGTCGTATTTCCTGCAATCAAGTTTGGTGCGATTTACCTTGAGTTTGTATCTATTGTGTGCTCTTGTATTGTTATGGTTGAAGCTGAAGTATTCGTTGACCGGTAGGACATTGCAATGTATGATTTTATATACTATACTTAGATCGGACCGAAGATGGCATAGTTCTAGGTTTTCTAGGTCTAGAATTTCAAGTCTGGTGGCATAAGGTATTTTTCTCCCTTACTGTTTAATGTAGACCACTGTATAGCCACAGGTGGTCAGAAAGAGAGGTATCATTAATATGTGGATGATATTCAGTTATACAGCTGTTACCTTGGGTCAATCAGCAGCTGCAGTTACTGTTATATTCTGATGCTTAGAAACTGTTAGGGTCTGGATGTGAAGAAACAGGTTGATACTTAATCCCAGCAAGGCAATGGTAGGGGATAGGGAAGATGATTACTCCAAAGGAAGCCCATCTGGTGAAGCAAGTTAACAATCAAGGGATGTCCTTAGATTCAGCAACATATGCTGGAAAAGCAGTAGGAGGTCATGGCCAGGAGAAACTTTGCATTAGTTCATCTAGTGCCACTTGCAGACATTTCTGGAATGGGAGCTTTGCTGATGGTGGGTCATACCCTTATCACTTCCAATCCGTACTGGACTGTTGCAGTTCACTCAATATGGAGCTCTCCTTACAGTTGATTCTAAATGTAGCAGCCTAGATAGCTATCAGTTTGACTATACTTATCCAGGTCTATCAGTATTTGGCTGATATAAATTTGAGATCCTGGTTGTTACTGTTAAAGCTCTCTATTATTTGGTTCTGCATAGCTCTAACACCACCTGCTCTGGGTGGAATCCGCCCATCCTGTGAGATCTATGAGAGAAAGCATCTTTCAGGTTTTATCTCTGAAGAAATGTTGTCATCAGGGACCCCAGGATAAGGCTTTTTGTCCCCCTCCCACTTTCCTATGGAATAATAGGAATAAGAGTAGTGCCTCTTTACATTTCTGAAGATTTCTGTTGACCTGGTTCTTCTGTAGGATTTGGGAATGGAAAGAGTGAAGAGTGTGATGCCAGTTATTGGTAAGGGGTAGTTTAATATTTTATAATTTTTGGGTATTTCTATCATTTTATTGTATGTAGGGATAGAAAATTGCTTGGAACCTTGTTTGATTGGGAGCAAATTTTCCAGTTCTAACAAATAAGTAGCTAAAGTTGAATTAGCAAGGAAACATTTTAAGAGAATAAAATTATTTCAATACAACTTATTACAATAATTATAGGCCCATATTTCTTTTTTCTGTTTTAAATCTAATATACATATGCCCATATACACACATCACACCTTTCCTATTGAGGATAAGCAACATTATGCAAAACATAGAAAAGGAATAAGTGTCATCCAAATGAATTAAAGTTATAAGAAAAATAAATAGATGCAATTCATTTACACCAACCCCACTCACTCTATCTCTCCATAATTTATAACTTTGCTTCCACAAATCCACACATGCTTTAACACTATCTTTGTCCTTTAAATCTAAATCCTCATTCATTTTCTCTGTATGACTAAGCCATGGCATATTTCTTTCTTTTTTTAAAGTGTCATGCTTGGGCATATGCAAACTTACTTTCCTTTACTGAAAATAAAATTTTAATAAATGGATCCAAGCATTTTCTTCCCAATCTTAAAACTTCCCCAGAAGAACTAAGCAATTCATCTTCTTCTTGCTCTAACCATCCATTTCTTCTGCCTCAATACCAGCAGCCTTTGTGGCTCTTAAACGAGGTGGTGCTTTGCCAGATGCAGTCCCAGCCAAAGACTTTGTTTCTTTTATGTGATAGCCTATGGGGAAATTAAATGCCATATCTCTGAAAGCAGACAGGAGGGGGGAAAAAGAGAGAGAATATATTGAGGGAAAACAGGTTCAATAAACGGATAGGACAGCATGGCATAAGAATTGAGGGTGAGATAAATATCATGGTGTTGGATTAAAATGCCTGTGAAGAACTACTTACATTTGTCTGAGGTATAGTCTGTACAAACAATTCTGTACTGTATCATTTTGGGGGGGGGAGGTTTCCAAATAACTTTTGAAATATTTTCATTCAACACAGAATAATGTAAACAGTGCTGAAGAAAGATGTCAAGATCTTTCTGAAAAGACATGTCAAGATCTTTCTTCAGCCCAGTCAATATTGTTTTTAAGTCCTGTGGGTCTCTTAATGAAGCACAATGTTACATTAGACCATTTCTGGATATTAGAGAATAAACATTTTATGTTAATTTTTTGTCTGCCATGTTTTTACAATGGAAGATTTTAACGTTTTTCATTGTTTTCATTTTGTTAGCTGCCCAGAGTCATTGGATGCAAAATAGGTGGCAAATAAATTTCATAAATAAACAAAAAGAGCTCTCTTACTATTCTGGTGGAATATTATGGCAAGTCCAAAAGTTTCTGGTTACCAACTAATAGGACAGAAGTGCAGGGAGAAAGAATATTAACTGCTCTTTACATCAAGATTTAGGATTGGCCTAAATGTTTCAAGTATTTGTTGAAAGTTTTTAATTTTGTTGGGGATTTTTTAAATCATCAGTCCACTCCATCTTGCCATGTCTAATAATATTCCCTCAAGGGACTTTTAATTCATATGAGAAAGAGTCCTACTACATAAAGTCTGGCAAGGAGGAGAGATCTGAACAGTAGATTTCCTTTCCACAGTTCAGAGATTATCCTTTAACTTCAGTTAGATAAATACTACATATCCCAAGGTTACTAAAACCCTTTTCCAGGGGCCATCAAAATGTGCCTTAAACAGATAAATTACTTAGACATAAGAGATAGAGTTATAAAACCATACCAAAATGATATGAAGAAATTCCATTGGCAATGTTCCAGTTTATTAGAAAAATCTCCTTGGTATATATATTTGGGGTGTAGTGGTTAATAATGCTGCAGCAAGCAACCTCCATTGAAAAAGATGAACTGTGGTTTGAATGTAAAGCATAAAAAATAAGAAACCAAGATCCTGGAAATCCTGGAGTTTTGTCAGAAAAATACAGTGTAACAAAACGAGAAAAACATGTCTGCTCCTCTTCTTTATTTCTACTGTTATTGGAACCATTTCCACGGAAGATATATCAAGAAAATAACATTTTAATAATTACATTGGCAAATGAAGAACACAAACTAAAACCACAGGCAAATAATATTGCACTTATAGTTACTCATCCAAAGAATTGCCTAGAATTAATAGTGGAACTTATATAGGAGTACAATTCAGTGTCAGGATATTGGATTAATAAGATTCAAATCATTTGGAATTTACTGAAGAAAAAATAGAATATCTTCAGCAAATCACAGGTTTTAATATAATTGCTAAAAACAAGTATAGGAAATCTGAGGGAGAGGGCAGTCAAGAAGTGCGAACTAATAAAACAAACAAATATTTACTTTACAAAAACAATAATTACTTTTTTCAAAATAATTATTCACAGATTTGGAAAAACATGATGGTGGCTATTTTAAGAGGGAGAAATCTAATATAGTTATTTGCAGGAAGAACTGCAGTGGTAAAAATGAATACTTTACCAAGAACTGAAGACAAGTATTAAATGAATTAAGTGGCAAAAAAAATACTTTTATATAATCCAATAAAAGACTGAAGATCAAGCAGAATTGTATATACTATAGAGACAGCAAACATTAAGGCATTTCTTGAAGCAGATATTTCATCAAATACCACAAGAATGTAAAAGATAAGAAGAGAAAAGCAGAACTTGATAGATTTGGCCAGCATTATTTTTTTCAAAATGGAACTTTTTTTTTTTACAAGAGAGTTTGACAAGAAAAAACAAACCTACTTCTTGTCTTTTACTTGCTACATCACATGTTAAATTATAGTTCTTACCTTAAACTATTGAAACCTGGGTGAAAAAAAGCAGGTTAACATGTGAATTGTAGCTTATCTTAAATATTCCCCATGGCTTTTAGGAAATCAATATTTTTTCCTTAAATGGGATTATATTTTGGATTGAGATAACATCAATATTAGAGAGACTAAAAGGCAAGATAACATTTTTAGTCACAAAAGACAAAGCGATGCCAACCAAAATATCAGCAGGAATTTATTCTAGTTAGAGAAGTATTTTTTTTTCATCCATTCAATTGTGTCCAATTCTCAAAGACTGCCTGGACATATCTCTGCAGTTTCCTTGGAAAGGTTTTTCAGAAGTGGTTTGTCATTGCCTCCTTCCTAGGGCTGAGAGAAAGTGACTGACCCAAGATCACCCAGCTGGGTTGATCCTAGGCTGGGACTAGAACTCACAGTCTCCTGCTTTCTAGCCATAATACCTTAACCACTACACCAAACTGGCTCTCTAGAGAACAATATAATTAGACATCAAAATAACCTTTTCAACAAATGTTGTCAAATTTGTCTCTATGAGGTGTGACCTCTACCTAAAGAATTACAGTAATTGCAGTGGCTATGGAGTCATCTAAGCAATTTTCATAATATGCATTTGTCATGGATTCAGAGTGGGTAATTAGTGATTCTGTACTGCCGGTATATTGCAATTGAATTGATTTGGAGGAAAGAATAAGTTATGAGAAAAATTTGCATGAAGGAAAGTCTTGTTCCAATGAATTTAGTAAGAGTTTGTACAATTAGTTTTTATATCAAATTTTGTTCTCAGCACACTCTGTCTCTTCCCTGCAGCCCCCACAGATTGTGATATACCATACCTGTTGGACTTGACTCTCCATACATTTTCTATTAAGCTGCTCATTGACAATTAATTACTTGGAATATGGATGTTTGCAGATAGCTGTCAAACATTTGCTCAAAGTTCTTTTCATAACTCAATCAATCTTTCTTTAAGTGGGATGATATTTTGGATTGGGATAACATCAAGACTGGAGAGGCTAAAAGACAAACCAAATGACAGCCTGAGCATGAGAAAATGGATTGGGGCCACAGCACAACTTTTTAAGCACTCTACCACTGTGCCTCTGATTCTGATTCCAATATAATTCCATTCTAATTGGTCAAAAGTTTTAAAAAAAACCTTACCCAGCATACTATTTGATCACTCCTTGAGCCTTACCACAACCAGATTGCAATAGGTAGTTACAACAGTTTGTTTAGTGACTATTCAAAGTTACAATGGCACTGAAAAAATGGACTTATGGCCATTTTTCACACGACCATTGCAGCATCCCCATGGTCACATGATCAAAACTCAGTGACTCATATTTATGACGACTGCAGTGTCCTTGGATCAGGTAATCACATTTTGCAAAGTCAATGGGGAAGCTAGATTCACTTAACAACTTTGGCACTAACTTAAAAACTCCAGTGAGTCACTGTGGGAAGAAAGGTTGTAAAATGGGGCAAAATTCACTTAACAAACATGTCATTTAGCAACAGAAATTTTGGGCTCAATTGTGGTTGTAAGTCAAGGACTACCTATATGCCCAACTGTGATGACTCTCCTGGATGATTACACAGATATCTCTCTAGATGTCAGCTCAGGGGAGGGTGAACCAGTTCTTGGCATGTCAGGGGGCTGAGTTAATTGATGGCTCTGAGCAGCTATCTGGAAGGGATTTGGCTGAGGTTCCAGCTGGGGAAAGTATGTGGTTGCAGAGGGTTAGTGAGGAGGAGGAGGATGTGCCTTCTGTACTGATCCAAGAACACATAGGGCAGAGAAAAGGCAGAAGCAGAGATGGTCAGCCAGACTACTTGAGAGGAGGAAGTCTTACCCTTCTTGATGAGCTGCACTGGAAGCTGCCTATCTGGCACAGTGGATGGAGGGTGATATTGCTGGGAACAATGTGTTTGTTTCCTAGCTGTGTGTTTTTCAGATGTGATGATTCCTACCTGCTTTGGATTGACACCGGGCCTTGATTTGAATCGTGCCTTGGAAAGTCTGGACTTTTCTTGACTTGTGAACTCTCTTGTGTTGTGGATTTAAATTTACCTGCTGGATTTATTTTGTTTGAGAAACTTTCAAGTGCTATGTGCGTTCTTTGGCCATTGCTTTGTGGACTAACATTGGTCTGCTTGTGGCTGGACTTAATTGGGATAGTTCTGGGTTTTTTGGTGAAGGGAATTGCTGGGAAAGATTAATAAAGCCACTAAACCACAGTTATGTGTCTGTGTGTGAGTGAGTGGGGCAGCACAGCAAGCCCAATGCAGGATTTCCCCATTTTTTTAAAATTACATTTATATGCCGCCCTTCTCCGAAGACTCAGGGCGGCTTACAATTTTTGGAGCACAACCCAATGTGCTCAGCAATAGCCTTCATTCCATTGTATATGCCTGCTTATTACTAAGCGGCATTTTTACAAGGTCAGCTAATTGCCCCCAACAATCTTGGGTCCTCAATTTACCTACCCCGAGAGGATGGAAGGCTGAATCAACCGTGAGCCTGGTGGGATTCGAGCCTACAGTAATTGTAGACAGCTGGATCTTAAGAGCAGGCATTTAACAGCCTGAGCCACCAAACAGCCTGAGCCATTGTATCCCTGCCTTCTCCAAATCCAAAAGACATATTGCAAAGTGCCACCCATGTGCTTGTTACCCCTGAGCTTACAGAGGGCACTGCTCTGCCCAAGCCAACCAGCAACTGAACACAAAAATACAAGCTTTTCAGCATTCACACTCTGCTTTAACTGGCCATCACTGAATTTCTTGCCAGTCCTTAGACCTCCAAATCCATTGTGTGCACACAAACCAGCTCCTCTTCCTTCCTTTACAAATAGATGTTTTGTGGCATACTTCCCCCACCTCTCTCTCTCTCTCTCTCTTTTTTAGCGTACACTTATGTTGATTTCTTCCTGGTGAGGTGATCTGGATTGTTTTCAAAAGAAGACTGATTTTTGAAAGAGTGAATTCATTGAGAAATCTGTAACACTTCTCTCTCCAATCGGCTTCATTGAAATGGCACTAATTATTTTGCAGTGATTTACATAAAACAATATTCTGTACTCACTCTCTAGAACAATTTTCATTTGCTCAATATATTCAGCATTCCGACTTCCTCCTTTGAATTGCAGTGAATAAAGAAAATGCATCTTTCCATAGCGCCGTTCTTGAGAACAACAATACAGGTAGTCCTTGACTTGCAACAGTAAATTTAGTGACTGTTCAAAGTTAGAATGGCACCGAAAAAAGTGACTTAGGACCGTTTTTCACCCTTATGACCATTGCAGCATCCCTATGATCAAAATTCAGAAGCTTGGCAACTGACTCATATTTATGACGGTTGCAGTGATGTGATCCCCTTTGTGATCTTCTGACAAGCAAAGTCAATGGGGAAGCCAGATTCACTTAACCATGTTACTAACTTAACAACTGCAGTGATTCACTTAACAACTGATGTAAAATGGAGCAAAATTCAGTTAAAAAGTGTCTCGCTTAGCAACAAAAATCTTAGGCTCAATTGTGGTTGTAAGTTGAGGATTACCTGTATAGTTAAATATGATATAAAAGATTCAGTCAGTTCCTTCTGTGTTGTTCCTGAAATTGGGAGCTCAGGGCCATTCACAGACTCCCTGAAAGTAAGTCCTTCCATCAGTGTTCTCAATATTAGTGGGACTTAACAAGATTAGCTATTGTTAGTTTGCTCTTTTGTTATATTGTTTTCCTGTTTTAATCTTCTTACTGAAAGAATGCAATGTAAGCTGCTCAGAGTCCTTCTGGATGGGAGCACATAAACCGGAAATAATAAATGATGCTGCTTGCTGTTTCTTTAATCTGTACCAGTGAGAAGTCAAGGATTGTTCTCCTTCATATATTGATAATATTATGAGGGCCCTTTGACACAGGAAGGCAAATATTGCTTCCAAAAATGTTGAATTTCAGTTCCTATCAGCATCATTACTGGTAAAGGATTGTGAAAGCTGCTAGTCTCAAAATCTAAGAAGGCAGTAAGTCTTTCCCTGACCTACAAAAATCTGAAACTAACCAAGTTTCCCAGATGCAAAGTATTCAATCTTACCTAGCAAAAGCTGATTTGCACTCCAATCTTGTATGCAATGATATACAGATATTATATCAGCCAGTGAGCTAGGATCCTGATAATAAACACAAATATTTTAGCACAAGATATGGTAGATAGTATTGTATGCACTGCCAGCAGTGTAGAGCGATGGTAGCATCTGATGTCATCTTATTGGGAGCTGCCCAGAGTTGTTTGAAAGATGGGTAGCTATACAAATGTTTTAAATGAATAAATAAAATAAATAAATGCCAAACACGAGGAAAGGCTGCTGCTGTTCTTATTGCTACCCAAAATAAATAGACTCTCTTTTCCCTCCCAAACTTCAGAGAAACAACAGAAGAACCCAAGGAGACTGTATCAGATTCTTCTAAAAGGTAACACAGTCCATTTATATAAATGCATTCATTTCAGTAAAGTTTTCATAGCAGAAACTCCTGACTGGGTTACATCCAGACTTTAAATCAGACTATAGTACTGTGATCATTCCTATTTAGACCCATTAATAGAATTAAACACAAAGCTTGCTGCAATTTTCCAACTTCAAAGCAAGCTATTTGGTTATAATAGGACCTATTTCTGAGAAGATTCTAACAGAATTAAGCAGTTAATTATACAGAATTTTACCAGCATTAAGCTGCCAGTAGTCTAGTTTCAAACACCCTGAAAGTCAGAAAGGGCCTATCTTAAATATCCTGTTGCAGTGAATGTACAGTAAGCTGCATTGTGTTTTGTATTTCTCTACAGAGAAGCAGGAAATTGACTCTGGCCCTGCACGAAGTATAGAAATGGAAGAGAAATATGCTTCCCTGTATTATAGTATCACCTGGAGGAAAATTCACAATCCACTATTGACTATATTATGGTAAGTGCATGGTCAGAAAATAGGTGACACTTCTGGAATAATACTTTTTAGGTGTATCAGTCAAAAGACAAAGACCTCATTCACATATGTGCTAATTCATAATGTGACTTATTTGGCTTTGGATTAAGAGGTTGAATGAATCCTACCCTTGAAGTGTGGCTTGCTTGTGGCTTGCCATGTTGTATGAACCCAACTAACTCTGGTTTAACAATAAACTATCATTAAGAAATTTGTGCAAGGGGTGAAGTCAGTGTGTGGCAATTGCATCTTTTCTCACATGGTGCAGATAAAAGAAAAATGTACAAAAATTACCAGTGACAGATGATATTGTCTGGTCTTCCTGAAAAATCCTGTGAATGAAGCAAGGCAATAAATGAATGAATGCCTCCAAGAGCCTCCATCCTTATCCATGAAGGATATACTATAGTGGGATGTGCAAATAACATAATGTACAATGATATTATGTGCATGGTGACATCATGTTACCACATCAGGATGGGCAAGATGGAATCAAAGATAAAGGAACCCAGATAACTAGAACATTTTCTGCTCCCCGTTCGTTAAATGTATATGTTGCCCATCTCATAAAGTGACTCTATTACTTTCTTTAGCCCACTTTTCCCCACCAAATCAGGCTAAATAATGTGCACTAATTTTATTTCTTTATTTGCCAAATTATAGTCACCCGCCTCACAAAACAAGTAGTGATTTACTAATCAGTATCAATACCCTATTATATTAATCAGCATCACAATTCCAGGATAAGACACAGCAAATTCTTAACCAACTTTGGAAGAGAAAGGACAATTTTCTTTCCACAGTTTTTCAAAGGAAGAGGTCACAGTCCAATGGCAAAACTAAGTGGGGAAGGCCAGCAGGACAATAACCCAAATGTGACTACTGAGGAACACGAACCCCAAAGTCTGAATTGGTACATTAAAAAAACAAAAAACAAAAACAGCACATACACTTAGAAGCATGGGGATGCTAACAAATACGTATATACATTCTGAACAACTTAATGCTGTTTACAGAGTTAAAGCATTAAAAAAACATACATATACAGAGACAGGAGCCAGCTTTAAAATAAAGTGCTTTTTGGCATTTTTCCAGCTCTCATTTGACATTATTTGCTCTTTGCTACAGCTTTGATGATGCTCCAATCATCTGGGTTGATCCAGGTTGTATCATCTACAAAAGGTTCTGCCTTTGAAAGCAGACAGCATTTAAAAAAACTACACTTATGACCACAGTTCTGTTGTTAAGCGAAACATTTGTTAAATGATTCTTGCCCCATTTTATGGAACTTTCTTGCCACAGTTGTTAAGTGAATCACTGCAGTTGTTCAGTTAGTAACAAGGTTGTTAAGGGAATCTGACCTCCCCGTTGACTTTGCTTGTCAGAAGGTTGAAAAAAGGTGACTGCACGACTCCAAGACATGGCAACCATCCTAAATATGAACCACTTACTAAGCATCCGAACTTTGATCATGTGGCCAGGAGGATGCTGTAATGGTTGTAAGTGTGAAAAACAGTCATAAGTCACTTTGTTCAGTGCTGTTGTAACTTCGAATGGTCACTAAACAAACTGTTGCAAGTTGAGAACTACCTGTACTACTTCTCTTTCTTGAGCCATCCATTAAACAAACAAAAAGCTCACCAGTGGATGGTTCACTCATTAATGATGTTCTTTCAGGTAGAACAGTTTCACTCCAGTTTTGAAATAGCTCAGATCAGTAAGGACTACCACGCCATTTACATAGGCCCAGTTATAAAAAAGGCAAAGAAAGACCCAGCATTTCAACAGTCTACCAGTGAATCAGTGGTGGGATTCAATATTTTTTACTATCGGTTCTGTGGGTGTGGCTTGGTAGGCGTGGCTTGGTGGGCGTGGCAGGGGAAGGATACTGTAAAATCCCATTCCCTCTCCACCCCACTAACCTGCTTTCCAGCTCTGTTCCCCTGTGCAGGGCAACAAAAGAAGACCCAGCCAATCAACTGGGACTCAGGAGGCAGAGAATAGATGGGGGCAGGGCCAGTCAGAGGTGGTATTTGCCGGTTCTCCGAACTACTCAAAATTTCCGGTACCGGTTCTCCAGAACTGGTCAGAACCTGCTGATTACCACCTCTGTTGCACAGGAGAATAGAGCTGGAAAACAGGTTAGTGGGGTGGAGAGGGAATGGGATTTTACAGTATCCTTCCCCTGCCATGCCCACCAAGCCACATCCACCAAGCCAAGCCACACCCACCAAGCCACATCACAGAACTGGTAGTAAAAAAATTCGAATCCCACCACTGCTGTGCAGGGCAACAAAAGAAGACCCAGCCAATCAGCTGGGACTCAGGAGGCAGAGAAGAGATCGGGGTGGGGCCAGTCAGAGGCGATATTTGCCAGTTCTCTGAACTACTCAAAATATCCGCTACTGATTCTCCAGAACTGGTCAGAACCTGCTGAATACCACTCTGCAGTGAATTGAAAAGCATGCTCCAAAAGAAAAAAAGCCCAGTGGGGAAGGGGGTAGCCCAGGGAAAGAAAACTAATATTATTTTAAAACAATTGTTTTGGGCAGTTTCAGAAAGGAACTGTTCATATATAAGGCAAGTGTGGTATCCACCACCCTTTTGAAGCACAGCTCAAACAGATTCATCAGAAATTTGGCAGCCATTTTTTACCAAAGGCAATGCAGGGACTTTTATTTTAAAGCTGATTGCTCTGCCTGCATACGTGTGCCTTTTGAATGCTTCAACTCTGTAAATAGCATTATTTCCAGATATATTATAAATAATAAACCAAGGCAAATAACTACTTTGACAATGCTACCAGCAAGAATAAGAAACTGGTCACACAAATAACCAGATCAATTAAAGTCCGGGTACTAGGTTATATGATCTTGCTTGCCTTAGGTTCAGCTTACCACTCTTGGAAAGTGGCGTCTGAATGGGATGGAATTCAGCAGCCCAAGAAAAACGGCAGTAAAAGGCAGGGCCCAGAGGGGAAGCAGCATTTTTGCAGCACTGCACACTAGCCAATCACAGTGAAGTGAGTTGCGGACATTCCAGTGAGACACAACTAGACAAACCAGTTGGTTATCTCACCTTTGCTGGTTTTGAGGCAGTGAAGAAACACAGGATGAGGTTGCATTTGCTGCAGCCTGGGGTGGGATGAGAACTACAGTATATATTCTGGTCTCCAAAAACAGTAGGTGGGGGTTGAACTCATGCTGGGGCATGCAGGAAGTGTCACACCTACTGTATCAAAACCTGATACAGGTCTCAACAAGTATTATGCTTTATCCCAGGCAGAAGATCTAGCCAGGAAAAAAAAATCTCAAGAATGTATTTTATAAACTATTTGTAACCATGGCCATTGTTTTCCAGTAGAGTTCGGGAAAGAAGAAACGAAGTCACTGCGCCTTTAAATAGCAAGACAGAAAGAAAGAAGCCACAAGGCAGCATCTCTTACAGATCTCTTTCAGAAACATGCTGTTGCAAAGTAATGGGAAGAGATACCCTGGAGGAAACATTTTCCATGGCCTAAATTGAGAAAATTACATGTGTTGTGGTTTTAATTTTTTCCCAAGATGTAAATCCCTAAAGAAATAAAGAAATAAATAGTCCCATGAGCTCAGCAAAAGTCAAAACACTAGAATTATTCTTGGATCAACAAGGAGTACAAGCTACCAGATGAAACAGGGTTTACGGGTATGACTGGAGTTTTCAGTCACTCACCCATTTGATGGCATGTTCTTGGCACCATGAGGTGTTTCAACATTCATCTGAAAGCATGTTGGGTACTATACATATGAATTTGGAAGGGTTCTCATATGAACTTGAAACAGGTCCAATTCCTTTGCCTTGTCCTCTTCCTGCACAAGACAGTGTCTTCCTTCCATGCTTAGTATAAAGATACATAGCTTGCAGATTTGGCAGAAACAGCAAACTATATTTTACATAAAGATACCAGGAATGATGGCTAAGTACATTTATTGGTGACTGGATACATCTTGCAGACTTTTTGAAATGGGGAAAAATCAACTTGAGGTTTATGGTTTTGATGATTAGACAGGATAGATTATAGAAAGAAAAGAGTCACGATATAATTTTAGAGAGAGGGATTAGAATATAATTGTACTTACAACAGCTGTGAAGAATATTGGAAGCTACTTCTTTATACCTTTTTTCCCCTACTTTCTTCTATTATTGCAATTTTAGTGTCTTTTTCTGTTATTTTTCTTCCCCCTCTTCTGTTCTCTCTAGTGTATATAAGTTCTTCTAATTATTATTCCTAAAACTTTCAATAAAAATTATGTATGAAGAAAATGGAGTGGTGGCTGGGAAAAATAATGTGATAAAATGCAGGCTGGGCAGGAAAGAAGTCAAAAAACACTCAGGCACTTAAGGCTTAAATGCAACCAGGATGTTACATGCAAACTTCTACTTTGCTGCTCTGAATCTCAGTTTCCTTATATATAAGAAATATGTCAGGTACAAGGAACCAGAATGACACCATGAGCTGATCAAAGTTACTTCTTTATTTGTTGCATGCATATTTGCAAAAACCTGACTGCATTTTCTTGAGAACTGCCAGATAAGGCTTCAGGGTTTCTTGGGGGAGAAGTAATATCTGCACCACTTCCTGCTATGCTCAACACCCCTCTTCATACTTCCTCCCACTCCAACTGGAGATTCCACCACAAATGATAAATACTGTTCCAACTTTCCCCACCCAGGCCAGAGCACCTCCATATGGTTGGATGAGATCATCAGGTTGATCAGTTCCCAAGCATTAACCTTAATTTTCTCTAACTTGCTGCATTCTAGAAGTGATGTACCTACAATCTCAAGACAAGGGGGTCACACTACTGGGAGTTGTAATTGCAACGTAACTAGAACTGTCAGATGGAAGAAATGCCATTGCTAATATGGCACATTTCAGAACTGGTGTTTTGAATGATGAGAAGACTATTATCTTACAACAATGGAAACAAGGGAACAAAAGCTACCAAGATATCCAAAATGGGGATTTAAATATTAAAAAAATAGAGATGGACAGCTAGGTATCATTCAGCTATTACATGTCCACACTCAACTGGAAAACATTTAACCCAGATATTTTGCCCTGAATTCACTTGTTCACAGTCACTAAAATGTAAAATCTAAATAGCAGCTAGAAGAGCAACCCTACTCATCAGTGAGGGGTTCTATTCATGTTAGTTCACCATTTGCTTAAGAAAATGGAATAACTAATGTATCTTTAGGGAGGCTTGAATTGTTTCCGCTCAAGATTTATACAGTGGTGTTAAAGTTTCACAGATCCAGAAGGTAGGTTAACTTAATAGGAAGGAGAAAGCATATTCTGAATGTTGAGGACATGGCATGAATACCTTAACAAAATGGTATCAAGGGGCTGATCTCTTCCTAAAAGAGTTGCCATGGTGACAGTGCCCAACTGCAAAGCACCCATCTGCCAAAAAGCAGGCAAATGATCCCCATCATCTTCTCTGCCCCCCTCACTAATGGTATGGGATAATCCTATGTACTTTCTGCATTTTCTCTGAGTGTATAGACTGCTTTCTGTACAATCACATTGCTGTAATGCTAGAGTCTACTGCATTTGCTTTCTGTATGCCAACTTATTTATTTTGAATTAAAAGTTTTTTAAAAAAAGAGATCAAAGGGAGCAATAACTCTGCCAGGAAAATGATCCTAGGTACCACATTCCCTCCCTCTGCTGTATTGAAGGTTGGAGGAAGTGTTTGATCATGGGGCAACAGAGATAATAAATAGTAAATAATATCAACTCCAAGATATAGTTAATAAAAGCTTACATTTCAGTTCTTACATTTTCCTAACTTTTCCTTTAACTCAGGCTTAAAAAAAACCTTAATGACTAGCGAGTTCTTGTAATAAGATTTTCTTGCTCCTCTAGGAACATTTCATTAAGTCTTTAACAACTCCCATTCCATATCCTTAATGAGATTTTTTGGTCCGGAAATAATGTCTGTCATCAAAATCACTAGTCTATTGGGGCCTTCTTCATTTTTGTAGCTGATTACTAGCAAACAGAGAGAGGGGAGGACACAGAAGGAACACCTAATTAAAGAGAAATAGGAATAGAGAACAGAAGCTGAAAAGGCTGAAGAAAGAGAAATTCTATGAAGTAGAAATATGGCTGGTCAACTCTGGACCATGGAAGCTTATAAACGGATGTTGGAAAAGGTTGGTAAAGCCTGAAAGAAGTACTATGTTCTCCACTTTCCTGTATGTTGCAGCTTTATCATAATAAATAATAATTAAGTACCGAAGTACAATTTTGAGTGTTTACAATTTTAAGACTTGGCATTGATGTCCCATTACATTTGGACAAATTTGATTATTATTAATCAAATGTTTTTATGACTCCATTCTAGTTAATTTAAATATGTGTGTATGTGTGTATACATACGTATGTATGTATGTATGTATGTATGTATGTATGTGTGTATGTGTATATGTATATACACACATACACATGTATGCAAGATAGCTGTGGGCAATATGCAAGAAACTGGTTTCCTTTATCCATACTTAATTGAATTCTTCTGAAATTAAGGAAGATATTTGGTGTTAAATGGCAAGATATATTTTATTTATTTATTTATTTATTTATTTGTTTGTTTGTTTGTTTGTTTGTTTGACTTGTATGCCACCCCCTCTCCAAAAAGGACTCGGGGAGGCTCACAACTAAAAACAGAACAATAAATTAATTAACTAAAACAGTATTAAATAAAACAAGCCAAATTCATCTAAAAACCCTCACTAATTTAAAATATAACTCCCCCAAGAGGTCAGCACAGCCCGGCCTGTCCAAATAACCAAGTTTTCAAATCATGGCGGAAGGTGCGAAGGTCAGCGGCCAAACGGAGTCCCAGGGGTAATTGATTCCACAAGGTGGGAGCCGCCACAGAATAGGCCCTCCCCCAGGACACTGCCAAAGACACTGAGTCGCAGATGGCACCCTGAGGAGCCCCTGCCTGTGCGCTCGTACAGGGCGGTTGGCATTCGATGCTGGCAGGAGACGCTCCCATAAATATCCCGGACCCATGCCTTGTGGGACTTTGAATGTTAATACCAAAACCTTGAATCTCACCCGGAGGGCAACTGGTAGCCAATGCAGGTCACACAGGAGGGGTGTAACATGGGAGTACCAGGAGGCTCCAATCACAACCCGCGCAGCTGCATTCTGCACCAGTTGAAGCCTCCGGATGGTATTCAAGGGCAGTCCTAAATAGAGAGCGTTGCAGTAGTCGAGTCGAGAGGTGACAAGTGCCTGAGTGACCATGCGCAGGGCATCTCGGTCCAGATATGGGCGTAACTGGTGAACCAGTTGGACCTGGGCAAAGGCCCCCCTGGTCACGGCTCCCACCTGCTCCTCCAACCTGAGCCGTGAGTCCAGGAGGACCCCCAGGTTCCGTGCCCTGTCCAAAGATGGTATCTCTTGACTGGACCGAGATGTCGGTATGCACAACCACTCTGTCTTGGCCAGATTAATTGATTTTAACCATGTTTATTTTTTTAAGCAATTGATCATAATTGTTTAGAAAAGTAGTTTCTAATTCAGAGGTGGTAAAACAAATGTGCAATATCTTTTACAAAGAAGAAACTCAAAATTGTACTTCTTCAGCATTTAATTCTTATTCTTTAGCTCTCAACATAGGTTGTTCCCTGGGCTCATCACTATAAGCTTTCTAATCCCAATTCCAAGATGGTTTACATGTCATTTCTCGAGCTGACATCTGGTTGCCTAACAGCTGCTAAGGCATATGGAAGGCTGTTCAAGATGACCTAGCAGGAAAATGGAATTTTCTGAGGCAATCTATGTAGGCATTCTGTGTCACTTTGTAGAATTGTCTTCCAAGGGTCAATGAACTGCTGAGCTCCGATGGATGGCTGAAGGACCATTCTCTCCCATCTGGTGATTGAGTTCCTTGCCTCTGTTGATAGCCATTTTCACTGTATTGTGGCTCTCCAGGGCAGCCTCTTTTCTTTCTTTTTTTGTGGTTTAGTGAGAGGAATATTTGCCACATGGAAAATCAAAATTTGATCCCTACGCCATATTCCCACCAGTAAGGAGATAGCAGGACTTCACTAGCAACTTTTACTTATCTTACAATTCTGCTTGTTTATTCTAGAAAAATTAGCACAATATCTTAAAGATTTCATTTCTCATTTCTCTCTCTTCCCCATATGTGGATACTAATTACAAAAGGTATAAGAACACAGCTGCAAGAAAATTCCAGAATCTACATTGGGGAAAGACCCTTGGTTAGCAAACTCAATTTCTCCAAATAGTTTGATAGTAAGCGATGCCCAGAATCAGCTGGAAGGAATTGAGGTGCAGAAAAGCTAGTGGTATCTCCTTTCCTTTCAATTTGATATGGATAGAAAATGAAAAGTAGTTGTGGGAAAACTGTTCCACATGTATGAGCAGAGGAATAGAGTAAAGGGGCAAGAGTGGAGTTCTTTTCTCTCCTGTTCCTCTCATGGCAGTGCTACTGTTATCTTTCCTCTTGTTCCCATCCTGGCAGCTTTCTGGACAGCATCACTGACATCTGGAAGAAAGTGCAGTGACTTTATGAGCCTTATTTCTGAGGCATAGAACAACGGTGGGGAATACAGTTGTCAAAATGGCATTTTTCCTTCTATCTTGAGGATGAAAGGTGTTAGATTTGCATGAAGAGTCAGATGCGGAGTGCTTCAGTGAAGAGTTTATTAGTGACTACAGCTCATAACAGACCCCATTTGGCTGGGCTGCGGCTGCTACTTATAGCCAGCAGCCGCAGTTGCCAGCCAATCAGAGTGCAGGGTTTTCCTGCACTTTTTAAACCAATCATTTCTGACATTTTACAAGAACAGTTCAAACTTAACCAATGACATTCAAACCTGCATACATAACACCCCTCCCCACTAGGTTCAGTCCATACTCAAACCCCAACCCATCTAATGTATTCTTTTAAATAGGTGGGGCTCTTACATGTACGTTGAGACCTTTGTGGTTCAGAAGTTTTAACGTTCTCACCCAGTGAGAGGGGAAATGTGTCTGTTGACATTTCCCTAGTTGGACTTCCTGTGAAAGAAGACCCTGTTTGATTGTTAGAATCTGGTCTCTCCTCCCAACCCATCTCCAGCCCAATGTCAGCACCCAAGTCAGGTAGTGATGTGCAATCTTCCACTTGTAAGGATGAATTTTGGCATTGTGACAGGTTTTGGGATGGTTCCTGTTGTAATGGCTGTTACACATGGGGTTGATTCTTGCTTGCTGATTATCCTCATGCTCCTCCCCTCCCCTAGAAAAGGCATTAGGTATGGGAACTAGAGAGGAACAATTGCGATGTTCCTGAGGTAACCTGGATCTAAGCTGATCAATGTGCCTGCTCCAGAGGACTCCATCCTCTGTTTGTACCCTGTAAGAACGAGGGCCTGTGATTTGAGTTATTTCAGCAGGAATCCATGAAGGCTCACCCATAAGGTTCTTAGCATAAACAGAATCACCCACACTGAACGCGTGCGAACTTTGCTAGTGGAATCAAGTGGTGCGTTGGGTGCGTAAGTGGGATGAAGGCGGTCAAGGGGAAACCTAAGTTTCCTACCCATCAACAACTCTGCTGGGGATAAGTTAGTTGATGAGTTAGGAGTGATGTGCTGAACACTAAGAAGTTTTTCAACTTTCTCAGTGATGTCCCCAGGACCCAATTGCTGAAGCTTTTCCTTGGTAAAACGTACCATTCATTCAGCCCGCCGTTAGCCAAGGGTGCCCAGGGGCAGTCAGGGCATGTCTGATACCCAGTTGTGCTAGATAGGATTCAAAAGGTTGGATGTAAATTGAGGGCCATTGTCAGAGACAAGAACATCAGGTAACCCGTGGGTTACAAAAGCTTTTTAAGCTGCTTGATGACAGCATCAGTTGTGGTGGATGCCATAGGGATTACCTCTAGCCATTTGGAATATGCATCTACTAAATAAGGAAAGTGTGCCTCTGGTAGGGCCAGCGAAATCAATGTGAATCCTAGACCATGGGCCCCTAGGACATTCCCATTCCTGTGTGGGGCAGAGGTGGGGCAGGCCTGACTACCTGACAGTTGGGACAAGATGCAACCCAGTTTTCAACCATTTTGTCAATACCTGGCCACCATACATAACTCCTGGCCAATCCCTTCATCCTTACAATACCAGGATGACCCTCATGTAACATTTCCAAAACCTCTCTTTGCAGTTTTGCAGGAATAACCACCCTGTTACCCCACAAAATACATCCTCTTAATACAGATAATTCAGTTTGCCTGGACTTAAAAGGTTGGGCAAGGTGAGGTAGATCTTGAAGAAGCCAACCTTTCTTAATCCAGCCTATAACAGGAGCCAATAAAGTGTCTTTGGCAGTCTCTCTGGCAATTTCAGCAGCATGTACTGGAAGCTTGGCAACAGTTTCTAGGGAAAAGGTGTGTGCCTCAGGTTCAAAGTCCTCCTTGTGACAAGGAAGTGGGCAAGGACTCAAGGCATCAGCATGTCCAATGTCCTTGCCAGGCTTGTGGATAAGTTTGTATGAATAAGCAGCAAGAAATTCAGTCCACCTCAGCATTCTTGGTGACAGGATAGTGGGTCTCCTGCCACAATGCCTAACAAAGGTCTTGTGATCTGTTCAATGGTAGGCTCCCCTCATGAATTCCTGCTTGGCAAAATCCTTCCTATGGAGCTGGGAAGCCTGGGATCCACATCAGTACAACAGGTAAATTCTCAGAGAACTGTATGTACAGCATCAGATGATAGTCTTTTAATACTGTTAAATGCTGATTGTTCCTTCCTGCCCCAGACCCAAACAGACTTTTTGTCAAGTAATCTGTGTAATGGTTCTGCAATGGTTGCCTTCTGAGGTAGGAACATGTGATAAAAGTTAATAAGTCCAAGGAAGGCTTGCAAATCTGTTTTGCATTTTGGTCTAGGGTTTCTTTGATTGCTTGAACCTTGGCATCTGTAGGGTGGATGCCATGCTTGTCAATCATATAGCCCAAGAACTCAACCTTGTCAGTTCTAAGAGTGCATTTTTCTTCCTTGACTTTTAACCCCGCTTTGAATCTGGTAAGGACTTCTCTGAGTCTCTTTGTAATTGAGTGTCATTTTCAGCAGAGATTAACACATCATCAAAGTAAGGCACTACCCCTGGCAGTCCTTGGAGCATCCTTTCCATAAGGCTTTGGAAGATGCCTGGTGCCACGCTTACTCCAAACTGTAACCTTTACATTTGAAGGCACCTCTATGAGTCACAATGGTTTGGGCCTCTGCAGTGGCATCATCAACTGTTAGTTGTTGATATGCCTGGGCCAGATCCAATTTGGCAAAGACTGTGCCCCTGAAGTGAATGTAATAAATGATGCACCACTGGAACTGGATATGCGCCTGCTGAAGCGCATGGTTCAATGTCCCCTTATAGTCTCCACAGATTCTTACTGACCCATCAGTCTTGACTGGTGTGACTATGGGTGTCTCCCATCTGGAGTGGTCAGTGGGCTCTAAAACCCCTTGAGCTATTAATTTATCTAATTGTGCATCAATTTTTTCCTTTAAGGCAAATGGGACCCTTCTGGGCTTTAAACAATTGGGGCACCTTGGGATCTAGGTTGAAAGTGATAGGGGTCCCCATATACTCGCCCAGTCCTTCACTGAAGACCTCTGGAAACTCAGACTTCAAGGCCTCCTCCCATTCTGTGTTGCTCACTTGATTGATGCCAGTCACCTCGATGCCTAGTGGATTGAACCACTCAAGTCCCAGAAAGCTTGGGTGGTCCTTGTCCACGATGGTCAGGGGCAAACGCTTGTGTGGCCTTTGAACTTCACGTTGAATTCTCTTGTTCCAACTACTGGAATCTTGTTCCCTTGGTAGTCTTTAAGAGTCAGTGCTTGCTTCTGGAAATGTTTCTTCTGAATGTTGGGAAGTAGCCTGTGAATAGTGTCCCATGACACCATAGAGTCCACTTCCATTTGGCAAGGCCTTACTTCAATTAGTACCTTCACATGTACTTTTCTGCTTCTAAGGGTGAAGAATGACCAATGGTGACTGTTTGATGAGTTTCATTCTTCCCATTTGCTTCTGTGTTGCGCCCCATTTTCTCACTGAAGTTGTTAGGCTTGAAATCTTTGTCAGGAAACTTCTTTCTGCTTGGTGGAGTTCTGGATGATTTGCAGACTCTTGCTAGGTGACCTCTTTTTTCACAACGGAGACAGATGGTATCAAAAACTTGCATTCAGTGCGGGGTGGCCCCACAACCTCTGCAATAAAAGTCTTGCCTCTTTCTTCCAAGGTCTTTTCTTCTCCATTCTGAGTCTATAAATTCCTTCCTCCACCTCACTACAGTCTGAATCAGAATCTATTTGCTCAATGGGTTGTTGTGGATTTTTCCACATCAGGATGGCTTATGCCTTGTTAATTTTCTTCATGGCTGCTGCTGAGGACTTGGTAGCTTCCGCTGAAGAAGCTTCTTCTATGGCCTCCTTAAGCGTGATCTTAGGTTTCATTAATAATTTGCTCTGCAAAACCTTGTCTTTTAGGCCTAGAACAAATCGATCGCGCATGGCGTCTTCTAAGTTGATAAATTCACATGCACCCCAATGTCCCTTAAACTTGCCACAAAGTCATTAACGCGCTTTCCCTTGATCCCGACGGTAGAATTCGTGTTCTTAATGAGGCACGATACTTGTGGCACGTAATGGGCTCTTAATAACTTTTCTAAGTCGGCCAGTCCATTACCTTCACGCCTGCAGCTCCCGCCAATGCCTTCGCCATCTTGAAAACGCCGGACCGCAGGGTGAGAAAGACCGCCTCTTCCGCTTGTCGGAATGTCGGCGAGATCGCTTCCTCCAAATACATTTGGAAACGATCTGCATACGTCCCAGTCTTCTGCCATCGGATCGAACGGGCTGGGGGTGTGTTCAGCACAGCCATCTCTCAGCTTGTTCTCCGTGTTGTTCTCTTCGAAGGATCCCACCTTCGCCAGTGTTAGATTTGCATGAAGAGTCAGACGGGAGTGCTTCAGTGAAGAGTTTATTAGTGACTACAGCTCATAACAGACCCCATTTGGCTGGGCGTTGCTACTTATAGCCAGCAGCCACAGTTGCCAGCCAATCAGAGTGCAGGGTTTTCCCGCACTTTTAAACCAATCATTTCTGACATTTTACAAGAACAGTTCAAACTTAACCAATGACATTCAAACCTGCATACATAACAAAAGGAAATCACTGCAGTGGGGCTATCTCAATGACAGCTTTAACTGGGACATGGAATATAATTGGATGGTCTTGACTTCAAGCATGGATGGCAATATTTGGGAACAGGGGGCTCATACGCATATTGAAAATGGACAAAACAAGTATATTCTACTTAAAACAGCAGAGTACATAAAAGCTCTACCAGTTTATCTTCAGTCCAATTCCCAGGTACCATGATATTTTTTATCCAAGAATTAATAATGCTATACGAGTAATCCATTTTTAGACATGAAACATCCTATTATTTGAAAACAGACAACATACTGCTCATAGTATTCACGGAAGAAGATCCACTGGGAGAGCTGCCCTGGCTGACCTAATAGTGGGTGGATTTGCTTTTGAGCAAGATTTCTGGCCCACCCCAAGCCTTTACTGTCTGAGTGAGATTTGTGTTTGTCCCAGAAGGTTCTTGATGAGTGGGAATGGGCAACTCTCCATTCTGCTATTTTCCCATCACCTAAAACCACAGCTAGTTTTTATGAGAAAAAAAACAAAACAAAATTGATGTTCATTATATTGGGCCAATAGGCTCAGAGAGAACTGCTGGTCTCTTTCAAGTTCTTGTTTTGACAACCATTGGGTCTGCTTGGATTTTGGGAGACTCTATCACCAAGCAACTCTATGTAGTTGAACCTTTAGCTGGAAAACCTTCACTGGAAATAAGGGTGATCTTGACTCTAGGCCATATTTCTCTATCTGTACTGTAGAGCCAAACATGACATAGATTTGTATCTTCTGACATTTCAAGGCAATGGTGTAGATGAAAGTTGAAGAGATCTTGAATAAGATGCCTTGGGATGGGGCATAAAGTGCTTTTATTTCCACTCCCTTTTTCCTCCTTCTCATAGTCTCCTTCCCACCACTGGTCATCTCATGATAATGTGGCTGAGATGTCTGAATGAACAAGAGCAGGGTTTTCAATCTTTTTTCCATTAACTTTTCAAAGGCTTGGGTACATTGCAAGGCAAATCTGTACTTATGCCCAGCATCTTTGTATTCCCAGAGAATCTCTAGAAAAAAGGGGCAACTCATAGTTGTACATCTGCTTGAACATTTGTGTGATTTGCAGTTTTATTTGAACAAAAGAGCCTTGATTCTGAATTTGTGAGCTCTTGGACTGAACGGTGATATTAACAATATGACTGACTCAAACCTGCCTTACAGTCGGTTGGAAGCAGTCTCTTTGTATACTTTATATTCTGTATCTGTTTTTGTGCTGGACAGATTTATGGATGTGATGGTTATCCAATGTGAAATAAATCTTGGAAGTCTTCACATAGGACGTGCTAAGATCTGTTGTTCCTTTCTTATCTTTGAATCCTGCCACATCACTGCTGATTCCACTTGCAAGCCATACCCAAACATCTCTGTGTTTTCCTCCCTGTAACTTGGCCTAAGAAAATAGCAGATATCCTACTCCCCAGATTGAAGGGGAGCATAACACTTCCACAGAGAAAATGGAGCAGTGAGAAGAAACTGTAAATTGCAGTGGACCATTTTCCAGAAAGGCTCTTCATCCACAAGCAAGATTTCCAGGCCACCAGCAAAGAGGACTTCTTCTCCTTTCTGTCCTCATTTCCTCCATCTGGCAAGCATAGTCTTAACATCAAATCTTCTCTGGCTTTTGGCGTATCTACAAATGAACCTCTTCCTGAGCAGCTGTTCTCCACTGCTCAGTGTTACGTATGCAGGTTTGAAGTCATTGCTTTAGTTTGAACTGTTCTTGTAAAATGTTAGAAATGATTGGTTTAAAAAGTGCGGGAAAACCCTGCACTCTGATTGGCTGTCAACTGTGGCTGCTGGCTATAAGTAGCAGCCGCAGCCCAGCCAAAGCGGGTCCGTTCTGAGCTGAAAGTCACAATAAATTTAAGAGCTGAAGCACTCCGTGTCTGCCTCTTCATGCAAACTTAACACTCAGGGCTTCCCTAATAAGGACTAACTGCAAATTAACAAGCTCTACTGGGTGACCTTGATTAGTACCCTGTCTGAAATTGACACGATCTTAATTAGTTACACTCTGAAAGCTTTTGCTTTCTAACTGCTGTAGCACACTCCTGTGGTTGAAAACCAATCTTTCTGATGCTGGAAAAATAATTTCATATACATATAGGCATGTACTTTTTCTGCAGTTTTTAATGGTAATTTATTATTTGCTGTTTATATGTAGACTGTCAGCATGCACTGGAGACAAATTCCTTGTGTGTCCAATCACACATGGCCAATAAAAATTCTATTCCTATTCCATTCCATTCCATTTATTTTTATCATGGATGCCAAGAAAGTTAAACAATTACTGTGGCCTCCTTATCACCCACCACCCCATTTGTACTCCTTTCCAATTGTCCATGTCCTCCCTTTGCCTGTTCAACTACCTAATATCCACGAGAGTTTTTTCTAGCCAACTGCCGCACTTCAAGATACCAAGGATTGAAGTGCTCATGAAAAGCAGAGGCTTAGAGCCCAGAGCGAAGGCCTTGAGTCCAGGACTAGAATCCTGAAGGTCTGGTTTGCCTGGAGCATCAATCCATCAGCCAGTCCATATTTGCTTTCTCTTCTATGAATATAAGAATGTATGATCAAGAGATATACTGAGATAATATTTTCTATTTGAAATTATCTTGCATTATATCTTCTTACTTAATCTTCTTTTAGTTATCATTTTGGTTTAATACCATATTACTTCAGAAAAGATGAAATTTGCCTAGAAATACATAATGTAGTTTGCCAATTAAACTAGCAATCACTGAAGTCAAAAAATATCCTTTAGTAATTAAGCTATGAGGGTATTTTTCAATATCCAAAATAACTTAGTATTTTAAAACAACTCTGATAATGGTATGAACTTATCCTGGAACTATTTATAGGTTGTAACTCACATTCAGTGAAATTGCAGCTGAAATGAACTTCTCTTAATATAATTTAAATGTTAAATCTTGCCTGATTGTTTACAATAAAGCTAGACTTTCTTAAATCAGGTAAAACATCATATTAGTGAATTTGTTTACTCTGATTTGTGATGCTTGCTATGTTTGTGCTATTCTTAACAGTAGACTTTAATAAAATGAAATAGGAGTAACTTTATATGTTGAATTAATCTAATATTACTTTGAAAAATGTTTTACATAGCTTGTGAACATTTTCAAATTTATTTTTAGTTTGTTCCTCTTTTTTCTTAGCTGCACTTTTAAAAATTCTGTAAAGTTGGGAAAAAGTCTATTCCATTCAGCTAACATGCTAACAGTAGGATCATATGTTAAGATAGCCATATGAGGCACATTTGGTATTTGATGAAATTCAACCAGTGTGGCTTTTATTTGTCAGATTTAGATCCTACTTTTCCTCCAGGAGCAAAAAGTATCTTCTATAACACTATATTCTCCTGCTTTTCTGACAATGACAACAACAACGACAACAACAAACACCCTTTGGACTCAGTAAAATGCCTGGCTCCATATTCTCCAATTGAATTCTGCAGAGCTGACGCATTTGAGCCTGGATTTGCTCAGATCCTACTCCAACCCTTTCACCACAATACCACAGTCAGAAGGACATTTTGCATCTGCAGGCAGAAAAAGTGGGACAGATTAATCTACCAGAGTTCCCTATCAAAAGAATGACTTTCACCAAAACAACCCGATAACAGACTTCATTTATAATTACCTGTAGGACTGTGACTTCAATTTTGTAGCAAACATTTTATTATTTCCAATGTGCAGTCCCAAAGCAAGAGGTTGCAATTCAAAGCCATAATCTCATTTATCATGCTGGTGACTACACCTTGATCAGATGCTCAGTAGAGCACATTAATGCACAAGCTGTATGCAAAGGGCAGAGGTGAACTCTTCTGCCTTCCCACTTACTTGGGGTGGGAGAACTGCCCCAAAGCTTGAAGATTCAGCTTCATTTTTGAAGTTCACTGACACTCGGGACAAATAAAAAGGGTCTCCTGATTGAAGGTCAGAGATATTGTCAGGTCTGATTCATCAGACATTCCTTGAACAGGAAATTATGCAGAATTATGAGAAGACAATTGATTCAGCATTTGAGTAAATGTTGGGAGGCTAGTAATATTTGATTTGTAGTTCGCTTTTTCTCCAGGAGTTCCATCTGCTTCCATTGAAAGCATCTTTTGTTAATCCTTGCAACAACAACCTAATGGGTAAATTGGGCCAAGAGAGAGTGAGGCAAATTCATGCTGGACTAAGCCTTTCTCTTCCCGTTTTCTGGGTGGAGAGAAGGATGAGAAAAATAATTAATTGCATGCATTCCCTTTTAAGTTGCTCAGAAAAACACAGACAGAACCAAACAGGATGAAATGCAACTGTGGGAGGAAGAAAACCAGCCATTGTAGACTAACACCAGGCCTCCAAACCTTAATTATCCCATTTAATGCTTTAGTGGAGATGAACATGTTTATAGTAAATGAGAAACTCTAAATGTTTAAGGATCATAGCAGAATGTAAGGTTTATACAAGCTCTCATTTATGAGGATAGTTGGAGAAGCACAACCATGGACTCCAACATCCATTAATGTCTTTCTTTTCTTTTGCTCCAATTCCCATAAAGTGTGAGTGGTCAGTGTTGATGCAAAATCCCTGGTGGATAGAATTACTGACAAAGCCTGGCAAGACAGGAAAGGAAATTGTTTCTGGGAGGGATTATCTGAGGCTAGAAGTAAGACCAGAAAAAACACAGACATGTAGGATGTAGTTTAAGGGCTAAAGGGCAGAAAGGAAACAGAACAGATGTGAAAATTACATTTGAATGAAAAGCATGCCCCGTCTATTGGAAATTGAGAGCCAGGAAGAATAACACCGTAGTCTAGTCTGTGGTATTGGTCTAAGTTGCCTATGATGAACAAGGTTTGTTAAAACTAATGATCTGCAGCGTGTTAGGGGAAAGAACATATAAATTCTGCCAAGGCTGAACATTATTGATGCAAATGTGCATAGTTCTTTGGAGTGACCTTTTAACGAGAAATCAGAGTAATGGCTACTTGTTCTCCTGCTCACTCAGCAATCCAGTGTAATGTAATAGAGAATAACCTTAGAAGATGGGGGGAAGAGATGCACACTGGACAACCAGCAGATAAAAGATGTCTCGGTCCACAGAATGAGTGAGGGCATGGGAAATGTTTCAGAAGGGACCCTCCCTAGTTTATCAGAGTGTGATGTATGCAGGTTTGAATGTCATTGGTTTAGTTTGAACTGTTCTTGTAAAATGTCAGAAATGATTGGTTTAAAAAGTCTTGGAAAATCCTGCACTCTGATTGGCTGGCAACTTCGGCTGCTGGCTATAAGTAGCAGCACAGCCCAGCCAATCGGTCCGTTATGAGCTGTAGTCACTAATAAACTCTTCACTGAAGCACTCCGCGTCTGACTCTTCATGCAAACATAACACTGGCGACGAGGATGGGATCCTTCCTGAAGAGAAGATGACACGGAAAACAAGCTGAGAGAGATGGCTGCGCTGAACCCCCCCCAGCCCGTTGATCCGATGGCGGAAGACTGGGACTCGCATGCGGATTGTTTCCAAATGTATTTGGAGGAAAACAATCTCGCCGACATTTCGGAAGCGGAAGAGGCGGTCTTTCTTACGCAGTTTGATCCGGCAGTTTTCAAGATGGCGAAGGCATTGGCGGGAGTGCTCTGCAGATGTGAATGGAAAATGGAATGGCCCGACTTAGAAAAGCTGTTAAGAACCCATTACCGTGCACAATATCGTGCCTCATTAAGAGACACGGTTTTACCGTCGCGATCAAGGGGAAACGCGAAAACCTAAATTTAAGGGACATTGGGGCATGTGAATTTAACAAATTAGAAGAGGCCATCTTGCGATCGATTTGTTCTAGGCCTTAAAGACAAGGTATTACAAAGCAAGTTATTAATGAGACTAAGATCACGCTTAAGGAAGCAATAGAAGAGGCCTCTTCAGCAGAAGCCACCAGTCCTCAGCATCACCATGAGAAAATTAACAGGCCGCCAAGCCATCCTGATGTGGAAAAGTCCACAACAACTCATTGAGAACAAATAGATTCTGAGTCAGACTGTAGTGAGGTGGAGGAAGGAATTTATAGACTCAGAATGGAGGGAAAAGAAGGACCTGGGAAGAAAGAGAGCAAGATTTTTTACTGCAGAGGTTGTGGGGAAGCCACCCCTGCACTGAATGCAAGTTTCTTGATACCATCTGTCTCCGTTGTGAAAAAAGAGGTCATCTAGCAAGAGTCTGCAAATCATCAGAACTCCACCCCACAGAAGAAAGTTTCCTGACAAAGAAATCAAACCTAACAACCTCAGTGAGAAAATGGGGTGCAACACAGAAGCAAATGGGAAGAATGAAACTCATCAAACAGTCACCATTGGTCATTCTTCACCCTTAAGAAGCAGAAAAGTACATGTGAAGGTACTAATTGAAGGAAGGCCTTGCCAAATGGAAGTGGACTCAGGCTCCTATTTATCTATGGTGTCATGGGACACTATTCACAGACTACTCCCAAACATTCAGAAGAAGCATTTCCACAAGCAAGCACTGACTCTTAAAGACTACCAAGGAACAAGATTCCAGTAGTTGGAACAAGAGAATTCAAGCGTGAAGTTCAAAGGCCACACCAAATGTTTGCCCCTGACCATCGTGGACAAGGATCGCCCAAGCTTGCTGGGACTTGAGTGGTTCAACCCACTGGGCATCGGGTGACTGGCATCAATCACGTGAGCAGCACTGAATGAGGAGGCCTTGAAGTCTGAGTTTCCAGAGGTCTTCAGCAATGCATTGGGAAGTATATGGGGGCCCCTA
>CM019149.1:132589325-132616109 GCA_009733165.1 Naja naja | reverse complement strand
GAGGTAATCTGGATCTTAACTGATCAATGTGTGCCTGCTCCAGAGGACCATCCTCTGTTTGTACCCTGTAAAGAGCGAGGGGCCTGTTATTTGAGTTATTTCAGCAGGAATCCATGAAGGTTCACCCATAAGGTTCTTAGCATAAACAGAATCACCCACACTGAACGTCTTGAACTTTGCTAGTGGAATCAGAGTGGTGCGTTGGGTGCGTAAGTGGGATGAAGGCAGTCAAGGGGACCTAGAGTTTCCTACCCATCAACAACTCTGCTGGGGATAAGTTAGTTGATGGTTGGAGAGGAGTGACGTGCTGAACTAAAGTTTTTCAACTTTCTCAGTGATGTCCCCAGGACCCAATTGCTGAAGCTTTTCCTTGGTAAATGTACCATCGTTCAGCCCGGCCATTAGCCGAAGGGTGCCCAGGGGCAGTCAGGGCATGTCTGATACCCTGCTGTGCTAGATATGATTCAAAAAGGTTGGATGTAAATTGAGGACCATTGTCAGAAACAAGCACATCAGGTAACCCATGAGTTACAAAAAGCTTTTTAAGCTGTTTGATGACAGCTTCAGTTGTGGTGGATGCCATAGGGATAACCTCTAGCCATTTGGAATATGCATCTACTATAATAAGGAAAGTGTGCCCTCTGGTAGGGCCAGCAAAATCAATGTGAATCCTGGACCATGGGCCCCTAGGACATTCCCATTCCTGTGTGGGCCTGAGAGGTGGGGCAGGCCTGACTACCTGACAGTTGGGACAAGATGCAACCCAGTTTTCAACCATTTTGTCAATACCTGGCCACCATACATAACTCCTGGCCAATCCTTTCATCCTTACAATACCAGGATGACCCTCATGTAACATTTCCAAAACCTCTCTTTGCAGTTTTGCAGGAATAACCACCCTGTTACCCCACAAAATACATCCTCTTAATACAGATAATTCAGTTTGCCTGGACTTAAAAGGTTGGGCAAGGTGAGGTAGATCTTGAAGAGGCCAACCTTTCTTAATCCAGCCTATAACAGGAGCCAATAAAGTGTCTTTGGCAGTCTCTCTGGCAATTTCAGCAGCATGTACTGGAAGCTTGGCAACAGTTTCTAGGAAAAAGGTGTGTGTTTCAGGTTCAAAGTCCTCAGTGTGAGAAGGAAGTGGGCAGCGACTCAAGCATCAGCATGCCAATGTCTTTGCCAGGCTGTGGATAGTTTGTATGAATAAGCAGCAAGAAATTCAGTCCACCTCAGCATTCTTGGTGACAGGATAGTGGGTAGGTTTGTCTCCTGCCACAATGCCTAACAGAGGTTTGTGATCTGTGACAATGGTAAATGTTCTCCCATATAAATACTCATGAAATTTCTTGATAGCTGCAACAATTGCCAATGCTTCCTTGTCCAATTGGCTGTAATTCCTCTCTGCTTTGGTCAAAGTGCGAGAGTAAAATGCAATAGGGGCTTCCCTCCTGGGAAGCCTGTGGCTCAAACCCCCCCCCCACTCCAAAGGGGATGCATCACAAGTCAGTACAACAGGTAAATTCTCAGAGAACTGTATGAGTACAGCATCAGACGTGATTAGTCTTTTAATACTGTTAAATGCTGATTGTTCCTTCCTGCCCCAGACCCAAACAGACTTTTGTCAAGTAATCTGTGTAATGGTTCTGCAATGGTTGCCTTCTGAGGTAGGAACATGTGATAAAAGTTAATAAGTCCAAGGAAGGCTTGCAAATCTGTTTTGCATTTTGGTCTAGGGGCTTCTTTGATTGCTTGAACCTTGGCATCTGTAGGGTGGATGCCATGCTTGTCAATCATATAGCCCAAGAACTCAACCTTGTCAGTTCTAAGAGTGCATTTTTCTTCCTTGACTTTTAACCCTTTCTTGAATCTGGTAAGGACTTCTCTGAGTCTCTCTTGTAATTGAGTGTCATTTTCAGCAGAGATTAACACATCATCAAAGTAAGGCACTACCCCTGGCAGTCCTTGGAGCATCCTTTCCATAAGGCTTTGGAAGATGCCTGGTGCCAGCTTACTCCAAACTGTAACCTTTTACATTTGAAGGCACCTCTATGAGTCACAATGGTTTGGGCCTCTGCAGTGGCATCATCAACTGTTAGTTGTTGATATGCCTGGGCCAGATCCAATTTGGCAAAGACTGTACCCCTGCCAAGTGAATGTAATAAATGATGCACCACTGGAACTGGATATGCTCTGCTGAAGCGCATGGTTCAATGTCCCCTTATAGTCTCCACAGATTCTTACTGACCCATCAGTCTTGACTGGTGTGACTATGGGTGTCTCCCATCTGGAGTGGTCAGTGGGCTCTAAAACTCCTTGAGCTATTAGTTTATCTAATTGTGCATCAATTTTTTCCTTTAAGGCAAATGGGACCCTTCTGGGCTTTAAACGAATTGGGGGCACCTTGGGATCTAGGTTGAAAGTGATAGGGTCCCCATATACTTGCCCAATCCGTCGCTGAAGACCTCTGGAAACTCAGACTTCAAGGCCTCCTCCCATTCAGTGTTGCTCACGTGATTGATGCCAGTCACCTCGATGCCTAGTGGATTGAACCACTCAAGTCCCAGCAAGCTTGGGCGATCCTTGTCCACGATGGTCAGGGGCAAACGTTTGGTGTGGCCTTTGAACTTCACGTTGAATTCTCTTGTTCCAACTACTGGAATCTTGTTCCCTTGGTAGTCTTTAAGAGTCAGTGCTTGCTTCTGGAAATGCTTCTTCTGAATGTTGGGAAGTAGCCTGTGAATAGTGTCCCATGACACCATAGATAAATAGGAGCCTGAGTCCACTTCCATTTGGCAAGGCCTTCCTTCAATAGTACCTTCACATGTACTTTTCTGCTTCTTAAGGGTGAAGAATGACCAATGGTGACTGTTTGATGAGTTTCATTCTTCCCATTTGCTTCTGTGTTGCCCCATTTTCTCACTGAAGTTGTTATGCTTGAATTCTTTGTCAGGAAACTTCTTTCTGCTTGGTGGAGTTCTGGATGATTTGCAGACTCTTGCTAGGTGACCTCTTTTTTCACAACGGAGGCAGATGGTATCAAAAACTTGCATTCAGTGCGGGGTGGCCCCCCACAACCTCTGCAATAAAAGTCTTGCCTCTTTCTTCCAAGGTCTTTCCTTTTCTTCTCCATTCTGAGTCTATAAATTCCTTCCTCCACCTCACTACAGTCTGAATCAGAATCTATTTGCTCGCAATGGGTTGTTGTGGATTTTTCCACATCAGGATGGCTTGCGGCCTTGTTAATTTTCTTCATGGCTGCTGCTGAGGACTTGGTAGCTTCCGCTGAAGAAGCTTCTTCTATGGCCTCCTTAAGCGTGATCTTAGGTTTCATTAATAATTTGCTCTGCAAAACCTTGTCTTTAGGCCTAGAACAAATCGATCGCATGGCCTCTTCTAAGTTGATAAACTCACATGCACCCCCAATGTCCCTTAAACTTGCCACGAAGTCATGCGTTTTCGCTTTCCCTTGATCCCGGGTAGAATTCGTGTCTCTTAATGAGGCACGATACTTGTGGCGCGTAATGGGCTCTTAATAACTTTTCTAAGTCGGGCCAGTCCATTACCTTCACGTCTGCAGCTCCCGCCAATGCCTTCGCCATCTTGAAAACGGCCGGACCGCAGTGGGTGAGAAAGACCGCCCTCTTCCGCTTCTCGAAATGTCGGCGAGATCGTTTCCCTCAAATACATTTGGAAACGATCTGCATATGAGTCCCAGTCTTCTGCCGTCGGATCGAATGGGGCTGGGGGTGTTCAGCAGCCATCTCTCTCAGCTTGTTCTCTGCGTTGTCTTCTCTTGGGAAGGATCCCACCTTCGTCGCCAGTGTTAGATTTGCATGAAGAGTCAGCGGAGTGCTTCAGTGAAGAGTTTATTAGTGACTACAGCTCATAACAGACCCGATTTGGCTGGGCTGCAGCTGCTACTTATAGCCAGCAGCGCGGTTGCCAGCCAATCAGAGTGCAGGTTTTCCCACATTTTTTAAACCAATCATTTCTGACATTTTACAAGAACAGTTCAAACTTAACCAATGACATTCAAACCTGTATACATAACACCTCCCCACCCCACTAACCTGCTTTCCAGCTCCATTTTCCTGTGCAGGGCAATAAAAGAAGACCCAGCCTATCAGCTGGGACTCGGGAGGCGGTGAATAGATGGGGGCGGGGCCAGTCAGAGGTGGTATTTGCTGGTTCTCCGAACTCAGTGATGGGATTCAACTTTTTTTTACTACCGGTTCTGTGGGCATGGCTAGGTGAGCATGGCTTGGCGGGCATGGCTTGATGGGCATGGCAGGGGAAGGATACTGTAAAATCCCCATTCCCTCCCCACTCCTGGGGGAAGGTTACTGCAAAATCCTCCTTCCATCCCCACCCCTCTAACCTGCTTTCCAGCTCCGTTTTCCTGTGCAGGGCAATAAAAGAAGACCCAGCCAATCAGCTGGGACTCAGGAGGCAGTGAATAAGTGGGGGCAGAGCCAGTCAGAGGTGGTATTTGCTGGTTCTCCAAACTCAGTGGTGGGCTTCAACTTTTTTTACTACCGGTTCTGTGGGCGTGGCTTGGTGGGCATGGCAGGGGAAGAATACTGTAAAATCTCCAGTCAGAGGTGATATTTGCCAGTTCTCCGAACTACTCAAAATTTCCGCTACCAGTTCTTCAGAACTGGTTAGAACCTGCTGAATACCCACCTCTGATTGAGATATTGATATAGGATCAGAGCTAAGTATAAGGTTGCACGGGAAAGATCCCATATACGTCTCCTGGGTGGCCAGGGGAAAAAAAAGCTTCTGCCTGAAACCTTGAAGATCAATATTCTTAGTATCTGCCTACATGGACTGACAATCTGAATCATAAAAGTTACTTCCTATTAGGTTTCCAATCTGTCACAAGAAAGCAGCAGAAAGCTCAAACGTTCATCTCATTAACTCATTGGAGTGGATACTTCTGTCCTTCCACATTGTAGGACAAGCGAGAAGTTCTGTCATGGAAAGGAATGAACAAGTGTGATCTGAACAAACAAAACCTTTCAGATATTGAACTGAAGGGTGGTGGGGAAATCTGCCTTTACAGGTACTGGCAGCAATTACTGAAATCTGTGAAAGACATAGATAGTTGTGGCTTTGTCTGGTTTCTTTTCTGCGTAGGAAGTTCTGAATTAGCTACCAGATCTTTGCTTATGTTTCCCAAAGGAAGAAATGTAATCACTAACTGGGAAAGGCATCCACTCCCACATACAAATTTGCAACTTTAAAATTTTAAAACCAGAAGCAAGAGGACTGCCTGCAAACATCTTTCCCTTTGGGATTCCTCGTGAATGCATTGCCCCTGGACACATTTTTTGTTCTTTGTCAGCATAAGCTTTTGTCAGTGTATGTGGCTGCCATTCTTCAAACGTTGAGAGAGGAAAACTTTCCCAAATTAATCATGAGCTTTGGCTTGTAGATACAGGCCTCTTTGGGTTTTAGCCTCTCATACCAATTAGACAGTGATTTAGAGATAGGTTAACTCTGTTAGAAAGAAAGCCTGCCTCCCTGAGAGATGGTAGCTGTTAAGTTTGCATGAAGAGACAGACGCGGAGTGCTTCAAGCTCTTTGTTTATTAGTGACTACAGCTCAGAACGAACCCACTTTGGCTGGGCTGCGGCTGCTACTTATAGCCAGCAGCCGCAGTTGCCAGCCAATCAGAGTGCAGGGTTTTCCCGCACTTTCTAAACCAATCATTTCTTATATTTTACAAGAACAGTTCAAACTTAACCAATGATTTCAAACCTGCATACATAACACCCCTCCCCACTAGGTTCAGTCCATACTCAAACCCAGCTATCTAATGTATTCTTTTAAATAGGTGGGGCTCTACGTGTACGTTGAGACCTACGTGGTTCAGATGTTTTAAGGTTCTCAGAATCTATTTGCTCACAATGAGTTGTTGTGGACTTTTCCACATCAGGATGGCTTGTGGCCTTGTTAATCTTTTTCATGGCTGCTGCTGAGGACTTGGTAGCTTCTGCTGAAGAGGCCTCTTCTATTGCTTCCTTCAGCATGATCTTAGGTCTTAGTAATAACTTGCTCTGAAGCACCTTGTCTTTAAGGCCCAGAACAAATCGATTGTGCATGGCCTCTTCTAAATTGTTAAATTCACATGCACCCCCAATGTCTCTTAAACTTGCCACGAAGTCATTTACGTTTTCGCTTTCCCCTTGATCCCGACGGTAAAACTCGTGTCTCTTAATGGTGACAGGATAGTGGGCATTGGTTTGTCCCCTGCCACAATGCCTAAAAGAGGTTTGTGATCTGTGACAACAGTAAATGTTCTCCCATATAGATACTCATGGAATTTCTTGACAGCTGCTACAATTGCCAAGGCTTCCTTGTCCAGTTGGCTGTAGTTCCTCTCTGCTTTAGTCAAGGTGCGAGAGTAAAATGCAATAGGGGCTTCCTCCTGCTGGGAAGCATGTGGCTCAACACCCCCCCTACTCCAAAAGGGGAGGCATCACAAGTCAGAACAACAGGCAAGTTCTCAGAGAACTGTATCAGTACAGAATCAGGCGTGATTTGTCTCTTGATATTGTTAAATGCAGCTTGTTCCTTCCTGCCCCAGACCCATGTAGATTTCTTGTCTAGCAACCTATGTAGGGTTCTGCAATAGTTGCCTTCTGAGGTAGAAACATATGATAGAAGTTAATGAGTCCCAAGAATGCTTGTAAATCTGTTTTGCATTTTGGCCTGGGGGCTTCTTTGATTGCCTGAACTTTGGCCTCTGTGGGTGGATGCCATGTTTATCGATCATGTAACCCAAGAATTCCACTTTATCTGTTCTAAGTGTGCATTTTTCTTCTTTGACTTTTAACCCTGCTTTTTTGAATCTGATCAAGACTTCTCTGAGTCTCTCTTGTAACTGAGTGTCATTTTCAGCAGAAATTAAAACGTCATCAAAATAGGGCACCACCCCTGGCAACCCTTGTAACATTCTTTCCATAAGGCTTTGGAAGATGCCAGGTGCTACGCTTACTCCAAATTGCAACCTTTTGCATTTGAAAGCACCTCTATGGTCACAATGGTTTGGGCTTCTGCAGTGGCATCATCAACTGTTAATTGTTGATATGCCTGTGCCAGATCCAATTTGGCAAAACTGTGCCCCTCCAGAGAATGTAATAAATGATGCACTACTGGAACTGGATATGCGCTCTGTTGTAGCGCATGGTTCAATGTCCCCTTGTAGTCTCCACAGATTCTTACAGACCCATCAGCCTTGACTGGTGTGACTATGGGTGTCTCCCACCTGGAGTGGTCAGTGGGCTCTAAAACCCCTTGGGCTATTAGTTTATCTAATTGTGCATCAATTTTTTCCTTTAAGGCAAATGGACCCTTCTGGGTTTTAAACGAATTGGGGCTTGGGATCTAGGTTAAAGGAGATAGGGGTCCCCAAGTACTTGCCTAATCCGCTGAAGACCTCTGGAAACTCAGACTTCAAGGCCTCTTCCCATTCAGTGTTGCTCACGTGATTGATGCCAGTCACCTCGATGCCCAGTGGGTTGAACCATTCAAGGCCTAGCAGACTTGGGCGGTCCTTGTCCACGATGGTCAGTGGTAGGCGCTTGGTGTGGCCTTGAATTTCACGTTGAATTCTCTTGTTCCAACTACTGGAATCTTGTTCCCTTGGTAGTCTTTAAGAGTCAATGCTTGCTTCTTGAAGTGTTCTTCTGAATGTTGGAAGTAGTCTGTGAATAGTGTCCCATGACACCATAGATAAATATGAGCCTGAGTCCACTTCCATTTGGCAAGGCCTTCCTTCAATTAGTACCTTCACATGTACTTTTCTGCTTCTTAAGGTTGAAGAATGACCAATGGTGACTGTTTGATGAGTTTCATTCTTCCCATTTGCTTCTGTGTTGCGCCCCATTTTCTCACTGAATTTGTTAGGCTTGAAATCTTTGTCAGGAAAATTCTTTCTGCTTGGTGGAGTTCTGGATGATTTGCAGACTCTTGCTAGGTGACCTCTTTTTTCACATTTGAGACAGATGGTATCAAAAAACTTGCATTCAGTGCGGGGGTGGCCCCCCCACAACCTCTGCAATAAAAGTCTTGCCTCTTTCTTCCAAGGTCTTTCCTTTTCTTCTCTATTCTGAGTCTATAAATTCCTTCCTCCACCTCACTACAGTCTGAATCAGAATCTATTTGCTCGCAATGAGTTGTTGTGGATTTTTCCACATCAGGATGGCTTGCGGCCTTGTTAATTTTCTTCATGGCTGCTGCTGAGGACTTGGTAGCTTCTGCTGAAGAAGCTTCTTCTATGGCCTCCTTAAGCATGATCTTAGGTTTCATTAATAATTTGCTCTGCAAAACTTTGTCTTTTAGGCCTAGAACAAATGGATCGCGCATGGCCTCTTCTAAGTTGATAAATTCACATGCACCCCCAATGTCCCTTAAACTTGCCACAAAGTCATTAACGTTTTCGCTTTTTCCTTGATCCCGACAGTAGAATTCGTGTCTCTTAATGAGGCACGATACTTGTGGCACGTAATGGGCTCTTAATAACTTTTCTAAGTCGGGCCAATCCATTACCTTCACATCTGCAGCTCCCGCCAATGCCTTCGCCATCTTGAAAACAGCCGGACCGCAGTGGGTGAGAAAGACCGCCCTCTTCCGCTTGTCGGAAATGTCGGCGAGATCGTTTCCCTCCAAATACATTTGGAAATGATCTGCATACGAGTCCCAGTCTTCTGCCATCGGATCGAACGGGGCTGGGGGGGTGTTCAGCACAGCCATCTCTCTCAGCTTGTTCTCCGTGTTGTCTTCTCTTCGGGAAGGATCCTACCTTCGTTGCCAGTGTTAGATTTGCATGAAGAGTCAGATGCGGAGTGCTTCAGTGAAGAGTTTATTAGTGACTACAGCTCATAACAGACCCCATTTGGCTGGGCTGCGGCTGCTACTTATAGCCAGCAGCCACAGTCGCCAGCCAATCAGAGTGCAGGGTTTTCCCGCACTTTTTAAACCAATCATTTCTGACATTTTACAAGAACAGTTCAAACTTAACCAATGACTTTCAAACCTGCATACATAACAAAAGGAAATCACTGCAGTGGGGCTATCTCAGTGACAGCTTTCTAACTGAGACATGGAATATAATTGGATGGTCTTGACTTCAAGCATGGATGGCAATATTTGGGAACAGGGGGCTCATACGTATATTGAAAAATGGACAAAACAAGTATATTCTACTTAAAACAGCAGAGTACATAAAGCTCTACCAGTTTATCTTCAGTCCAATTCTACCTTCAGGTACCATGATATTTTTTATCCAAGAATTAATAATGCTATACTGAGTAATCCATTTTTAGACATGAAACATCCTATTATTTGAAAACAGACAACATACTGCTCATAGTATTCTACGGAAGAAGATCCACTGGGAGAGCTGCCCTGGCTGACCTAATAGTGGGTGGATTTGCTTTTTTTGAGCAAGGATTTCTGGCCCACCCCAAGCCTTTACTGTCTGGAGTGAGATTTGTGTTTGTCCCAGAAGGTTCTTGATGAGTGGGAATGGGCAACTCTCCATTCTGCTATTTTCCCATCACCCAAAAACCACAGCTAGTTTTTATGAAAAAAAAACAAAACAAAATTGATGTTCATTATATTGGGCCAATAGGCCTCAGAGAAGGAACTGCTGGTCTCTTTCCAAGTTCTTGTTTTGACAACCATTGGGTCTGCTTGGATTTTGGGAGACTCTATCACCAAGCAGCTCTATGTAGTTGAACCTTTAGCTGGAAAACCTTCACTGGAAATAAGGGTGATCTTGACTCTAGGCCATATTTCTCTATCTGTACTGTAGAGCCAAACATGACATAGATTTGTATCTTCTGACATTTCAAGGCAATGGTGTAAGAGTGAAAGTTGAAGAGATCTTGAATAAGATGCCTTGGGATGGGGCATAAAGTGCTTTTATTTCCCACTCCCCCTTTTTCCTCCTTCTCATAGTCTCCCTTCCCACCACTGGTCATCTCATGATAATGTGGCTGGGATGTCTGAATGAACAAGAGCAGGGTTTTCAATCTTTTTTTCCATTAACTTTTTCAAAGGCTTGGGTACATTGCAAGGCAAATCTGTACTTATGCCCAGCATCTTTGTATTCCCAGAGAATCTCTAGGAAAAAAAGGGGCAACTCATAGTTGTACATCTGCTTGAACATTTGTGTGATTTGCAGTTTTATTTGAACAAAAAAGAGCCTTGATTCTGAATTTGTGAGCTCTTGGACTGAACGGTGATATTAACAATATGACTGACTCAAACCTGCCTTACAGTCGGTTGGAAGCAGTCTCTTTGTATACTTTATATTCTGTATCTGTTTTTTGTGCTGGACAGATTTATGGATGTGATGGTTATCCAATGTGAAATAAATCTTGGAAGTCTTCACATAGGACGTGCTAAGATCTGTTGTTCCTTTCTTATCTTTGAATCCTGCCACATCACTGCTGATTCCACTTGCAAGCCATACCCAAACATCTCTCTGTGTTTTTTCCTCCCTGTAACTTGGCCTAAGAAAATAGCAGATATCCTACTCCCCAGATTGAAGGGGAGCATAACACTTCCACAGAGAAAATGGAGCAGTGAGAAGAAACTGTAAATTGCAGTGGACCATTTTCCAGAAAGGCTCTTCATCCACAAGCAAGATTTCCAGGCCACCAGCAAAAAGAGGACTTCTTCTCCTTTCTGTCCTCATTTCCTCCATCTGGCAAGCATAGTCTTAACATCAAATCTTCTCTGGCTTTTGGCGTATCTACAAATGAACCTCTTCCTGAGCAGCTGTTCTCCACTGCTCAGTGTTACGTATGCAGGTTTGAAGTCATTGCTTTAGTTTGAACTGTTCTTGTAAAATGTTAGAAATGATTGGTTTAAAAAGTGCGGGAAAACCCTGCACTCTGATTGGCTGTCAACTGTGGCTGCTGGCTATAAGTAGCAGCCGCAGCCCAGCCAAAGCGGGTCCGTTCTGAGCTGAAAGTCACAATAAACTTAAGAGCTGAAGCACTCCGTGTCTGCCTCTTCATGCAAACTTAACACTCAGGGCTTCCCTAATAAGGACTAACTGCAAATTAACAAGCTCTACTGGGTGATCTTGATTAGTACCCTGTCTGAAATTGACACGATCTTAATTAGTTACACTCTGAAAGCTTTTGCTTTCTAACTGCTGTAGCACACTCCTGTGGTTGAAAAACCAATCTTTCTGATGCTGGAAAAAATAATTTCATATACATATAGGCCTATGTACTTTTTCTGCAGTTTTTTTAATGGTAATTTATTATTTGCTGTTTATATGTAGACTGTCAGCTTATGCACTGGAGACAAATTCCTTGTGTGTCCAATCACACATGGCCAATAAAGAATTCTATTCCTATTCCATTCCATTCCATTCATTTTTATCATGGATGCCAAGAAAGTTAAACAATTACTGTGGCCTCCTTATCACCACCACCCCAATTTGTACTCCTTTCCAATTGTCCATGTCCTCCTTTGCCTGTTCAACTACCTAATATCCACGAGCTTTTTTAGCTAGCCAACTTGCCGCACTTCAAGATACCAAGGATTGAAGTGCTGCTCGCTGAAAAGCAGAGGCTTAGAGCCCAGACGAAGGCCTTGAGTCCAGGACTAGAATCCTGAAGGTCTGGTTTGCCTGGAGCATCAATCCATCAGCCAGTCCATATTTGCTTTCTCTTCTATGAATATAAGAATGTATGGTCAAGAGATATACTGAGATAATATTTTCTATTTGAAATTATCTTGCATTTTCTTATATCTTCTTACTTAATCTTCTTTTAGTTATCATTTTGGTTTAATACCATATATTACTTCAGAAAAGATGAAATTTGCCTAGAAATACATAATGTAGTTTGCCAATTAAACTAGCAATCACTGAAGTCAAAAAATATCCTTTAGTAATTAAGCTATGAGGGTATTTTTCAATATCCAAAATAACTTAGTATTTTAAAACAACTCTGATAATGGTATGAACTTATCCTGGAACTATTTATAGGTTGTAACTCTGCACATTCAGTGAAATTGCAGCTGAAATGAACTTCTCTTAATATAATTTAAATGTTAAATCTTGCCTGATTGTTTACAATAAAGCTAGACTTTCTTAAATCAGGTAAAACATCATATTAGTGAATTTGTTTACTCTGATTTGTGATGCTTGCTATGTTTGTGGCTATTCTTAACAGTAGACTTTAATAAAAAATGAAATAGGAGTAACTTTATATGTTGAATTAATCTAATATTACTTTGAAAAAATGTTTTACATAGCTTGTGAACATTTTCAAATTTATTTTTAGTTTGTTCCTCTTTTTTCTTAGTTGCACTTTTAAAAATTCTGTAAAGTTGGGAAAAAAGTCTATTCCATTCAGCTAACATGCTAACAGTAGGATCATATGTTAAGATAGCCATATGAGGCACATTTGGTATTTGATGAAATTCAACCAGTGTGGCTTTTATTTGTCAGATTTAGATCCTACTTTTCCTCCAGGAGCAAAAAGTATCTTCTATAACACTATATTCTCCTGCTTTTCTGACAATGACAACAACAACGACAACAACAAACACCCTTTGGACTCAGTAAAATGCCTGGCTCCATATTCTCCAATTGAATCTGCAGAGCTGACGTTGCATTTGAGCCTGGATTTGCTCAGATCCTACTCCAACCCTTTCACCACAATACCACAGTCAGAAGGACATTTTGCATCTGCAGGCAGAAAAAGTGGGACAGATTAATCTACCAGAGTTCCCTATCAAAAGAATGACTTTCACCAAAACAACCCGATAACAGACTTCATTTATAATTACCTATGTAGGACTGTGACTTCAATTTTTGTAGCAAACATTTTATTATTTCCAATGTGCAGTCCCAAAGCAAGAGGTTGCAATTCAAAGCCATAATCTCATTTATCATGCTGGTGACTACACCTTGATCAGATGCTCAGTAGAGCACATTAATGCACAAGCTGTATGCAAAGGGCAGAGGTGAACTCTTCTGCCTTCCCACTTACTTGGGGTGGGAGGGGAGAACTGCCCCACAGCTTGAAGATTCAGCTTCATTTTTGAAGTTCACTGACACTCGGGACAAATAAAAAGGGTCTCCTGATTGAAGGTCAGAGATATTGTCAGGTCTGATTCATCAGACATTCCTTGAACAGGAAATTATGCAGAATTATGAGAAGACAATTGATTCAGCATTTGGAGTAAATGTTGGGAGGCTAGTAATATTTGATTTGTAGCTCGCTTTTTCTCCAGGAGTTCCATCTGCTTCCATTGAAAGCATCTTTTGTTAATCCTTGCAACAACAACCCTAATGGGTAAATTGGGCCAAGAGAGAGTGAGGCAAATTCATGCTGGACTAAGCCTTTCTCTTCCCGTTTTCTGGGTGGAGAGAAGGATGAGAAAAATAATTAATTGCATGCATTCCCTTTTAAGTTGCTCAGAAAAAACACAGACAGAACCAAACAGGATGAAATGCAACTGTGGGAGGAAGAAAACCAGCCATTGTAGACTAACACCAGGCCTCCAAACCTTTTAATTATCCCATTTAATGCTTTAGTGGAGATGAACATGTTTATAGTAAATGAGAAACTCTAAATGTTTAAGGATCATAGCAGAATGTAAGGTTTATACAAGCTCTCATTTATGAGGATAGTTGGAGAAGCACAACCATGGACTCCAACATCCATTAATGTCTTTCTTTTTTCTTTTGCTCCAATTCCCATAAAAGTGTGAGTGGTCAGTGTTGATGCAAAATCCCTGGTGGATAGAATTACTGACAAGGCCTGGCAAGACAGGAAAGGAAATTGTTTCTGGGGAGGGATTATCTGAGGCTAGAAGTAAGACCAGAAAAACAAGACAGAGTACGGATGTAGTTTAAGGGCTAAAGGGCAGAAAGGAAACAGAACAGATGTGAAAATTACATTTGAATGAAAAGCATGCCCCGTCTATTGGAAATTGAGAGCCAGGAAGAATAACACTGTAGTCTAGTCTGTGGCATTGGTCTAAGTTGTCTATGATGAACAAGGTTTGTTAAAACTAATGATCTGCAGTGTGTTAGGGGAAAGAACATATAAATTCTGCCAAGGCTGAACATTATTGATGCAAATGTGCATAGTTCTTTGGAGTGACCTTTTAACGAGAAATCAGAGTAACGGCTACTTGTTCTCCTGCTCACTCAGCAATCCAGTATAATGTAATAGAGAATAACCTTAGAAGATGGGGGGAAGAGATGCACACTGGACAACCAGCAGATAAAAGATGTCTCAGTCCACAGAATGAGTGAGGGCATGGGAAATGTTTCAGAAGGGACCCTCCCTAGTTTACCAGAGTGTTATGTATGCAGGTTTGAATGTCATTGGTTTAGTTTGAACTGTTCTTGTAAAATGTCAGAAATGATTGGTTTAAAAAGTGCGGGAAAGTCCTGCACTCTGATTGGCTGGCAACTGCGGCTGCTGGCTATAAGTAGCAGCCGCAGCCCAGCCAAATCGGGTCCATTATGAGCTGTAGTCACTAATAAACACTTCACTGAAGCACTCCGCTGACTCTTCATGCAAACATAACACAGAGAATAAAAGAAGGTGGGGGATACATACAGTCTTGCAAGATTCTGTTAATGTAATCTTAAAATAAAGACAGAGCAGAAGACATGATTGTGCTTCTTGTCTGGACTACCTTGTGGGGATGACATTCATCTAGAAATATTTGTGCTCTCCAACTGGCCACCGATGGTGTTGCTTGTTATCCAGGGCAGTGGTGGGATTCAAAAAAAATTACTACAGGTTCTGTGGGTGTCACAGCAAGGTCTGTAACACTACTCGTTGTGGGCGTGGCTTGGTCGGCATGGCATGGCATGGCTTGGTGGGCATGGCAGGAGAAGGATACTGTAAATCCCCATTCCCTCCCCAATCCTGGGGGAAGGTTACTGGAAAATCCCATTCCCTCCCTAGCCCACTAACCTGCTTTCCAGCTCCTTTCTCTTGTGCAGGGCAACAAAAGAAGACCCAGCCAATCAGCTGGGACTCAGGTGGCAGAGAATAGATGTGGGCGGGGCCAGTCAGAGGTGGTCTTCGCCAGTTCTCTGAAGTACTCAAAATTTTCCACTACTGGTTCTCCAGAACTGGTCAGAACCTTCTGAATACCACCTCTGATCCAGGGACTGAAGAAAGAGTTCTTTGGCCAGTTTGCTCCATTCACACAAACTCTGTAAACGGAGTAGGAAGATAGGGGCTTCCTTGCAAGATTGAATTGAACACTGATTCCTGCAAACAGAGAATCTAACACTAACATCCATTTTATGCGAAATGTTACCCTGCAAATGAACTCCTACAAAATGAATTTGTACTAATAAGTCACTCAGGGCAGAATGTTAACCAGAGATGTCAGGAAGGATACAAAATATGGGGAGTTAGAGAGATTAGAGATATTGATGGAAGCTTCTATCAATTAAAATGAATATAACTGGATGTACTTTCCTGAAATGGAGGCTTATAAGAGTCAAGGGAGTAGCTGCAGGCTGTTGGATTTAGAGATCATTTAATAAAAATACTGATTTTGGCTGATACTTACTTGGATATATTAATAAAACCAGAAGAACAATTTATGGGAAATGATTTTATACTAGTTCCCGATGAAACGAAAAAGAGGCTCCCATAACACAGTATTTAGCCTCCTGTTTGAAAGACCCCTTAATTTGAAGGGTTATCCAAATCTGGCTTAAAGACATAGTAAAGATAAAGAGTGCCAATTTGGTAGTTGTTAAGGCATCAGGCTAGAAACCAGGAGATGGTGAGTTCAAATCCTGCCTCATGTACAAACTAGCTGGATGACCTTGGGTCAGTTACTTTCTTTCAGCCCCAGGAAGAAGATAATAATGATTCAAAGGCACACATACACACAGAAACCCTCAGGTCAAGCTTGACTCTTGGTAACCATCTGAACACCTGCGTATTTTTAAAGTAACAATGTAGAAATGATTTGCCGTTGCTTTCTTCCAGGATGTTTGTTTGACTTCATCTTGTCTAGCCCTGGAATTTCCCAGAGATCTTCCATGCAAACTATCCAAGTCCAACCTTGTTTAGCTTTTTAGGTCAACCAAGATCAGGTAGGCACTGCCACCTGCTGCAGTCAGCTTAAAGACAATGAAGTATTTAAAATGGAGTGCGAGGCCACAGCACTCCTTAGACTGCCTGGTCACAATTTCCCCGCTATGCATTGCATAGTTCATTGTAAATTTGCAACTATTCCTATAAAATATGGACAGTTCAAATCTTCCTGACTTTAGTGAATTGGAGAGGGAAGGATGGGCATCCACGCATGAGCCTCACTGTCTAAGTAGGGATTAACTTGTCTCCATTAATTCAGGAAGATCAACAGGAAGGGCCTGGAGTCACTGAGATTGAGAAATCTGGGATCAGTGCCCTAAGAAGAAACACTGCCTTTAATTTATCCCATTAGGAGTCTAGGCTAAACCACAGCATGGGTGTTCCGTCTGGTCAGCTATCCCAGCTGTTATCCAGAGGTTATTTCACTCACTAAAGAATCTACCGATCATTCCAATTCACCACCCAAATACAATTCCAGGAAGATCACCAGCTTGGTTGTTATCAAAAGTCATAACTTCCAATCTAAGCATGTCTCGCTGAGCCGTGAGCATTGCACAACCAGGTTCTTTTAGCATAATTTCCATTCGTCTGAGGTTAGTAGCGGCTGCAAATCACCTTTGCCAGCACTTCCTCTCGAGAAGACGCCTCATCGCCTCCTGGTGTTCTAAAAGCAACACCGATGAAGGCCCAGAAGTTGTAACAAGTTCTGGTTGCAGAACCTGTTGATACGTTTTAGGTTAAAAGCCCTGCAGGCCTTTCCCTTTGCTGTGTTGTCTGAAGCGGATGGGAGCTGATGCCCCAAATGTCTCTGGATTTGTTTTACAAATGTTTAAAAAAAAAAAAAGGATCAGGTGAAAGTAGAGACTTTCTCCACCGCTGAGTTAAAGTTCCATCCACCTATCTCCTACTCAGAAGAAAACTCTATCACAGGAGTCCCCAAACTTGGCAACTTTAAGACTTGTGGACTTCAACTCCCAGAATTCTCCAGCCAGCATAGCTGGCTGGAGAATTCTGGGAGTTGAAGTCCACAAGTCTTAAAATTGCCAAGTTTGGAGACCCCTGCTCTATCAGATGAAACTTCCCATTGCTGATTCCTCCTATCCCACATTTATTGTCTCTGATCCCCATTGCTATAGTCCCCTGACTTCCCTCAAGGTAGCAAGGTAAAGCAGGACAGTCTTCCTTTAGATGGCACCAAAATAAGAGGCGGGGTGGGCAGGACAGGAAAAACATCACTTTAATCCTGCTTGAGGAGAACTTGTTTCCCTGAGCTAAGACAGGTTGAAAGGACAAAACAACAAGCAAAAGATGTCAGGCTAAGTTTCCATCATGGCTGGGTACAAGTAGGGAAAGGCTTATCACTTTCATCAAGAACAACTCTCACTATGCCGTTCTCAGTTAATTCCGATCTGCCTTTTTATCACTGAGTAAATATTTCCTTTGATTCACACCAGCCTGGGTTTGCATGAAGTGTGTATTCATTCATCCAAAACTGAATGAAATAGGCTGGGAGGATGAATGAGTTTGCAATGAATGTCTCCCCACCTTGTTTATGAGTGTGTCAGACTCCGAGTCAACAAAGAAACATCTATTCATACATATAGATTTTCAGCCATCAAAACTATAATGGCTTATAGTACTCTTCGTTAGCTATTTTATAAATTGCTTATAAAAGTTACCTATTGTCCACAAGGATGGCAGGTGCATTATACCATCATAAACTTTAGTGTAACATATCTTACGTCTTGGAAGAATAATCATTGCATCCATAGATTTTGGATCATAGAATAAATCCCTCCAACTATGTATCTAGATATGGCTGGTCTACAACTGCCAGCATCCCCTTAAAAGTATAAGTAGCCCTCGACTTACAACGGTTCATTCAGTAACTGTTTGAAGTTACACAGCACAGAAAAAGTGACATGACCATTTTTCACACTTAGGATGTAGAAGATATATTTTGTCGGCCCTTTGAAAAGCACTGAAAACCAGGCATTGGCCATGATATGGGAGAAGCCCACCCAGAATGAAAGATCTTGAATGAGATATATGTTCGATGGTCCCAGTTACTTTATTATTAAATTATTCTGGATTTTTTTCTGTTCCAGCTGTTCATTATATTGTTTGCTTCCTTGTTTTTTGTTGTTGTTGTTTTTCTGAAAACTAAGTTGCTCAGAACTGTTTTGCAAATTAGGTGGCTTTATGAATCAGTTGGATGGATAGATAAAAAGATAGACAGACCCAAGTAATGCTCCCTATAGTTTTATTTATCCCGTGAGTTTAATAAACTGCAACAGAATTATATAAACATGTTCTGAACATCTCACTGGGATTGAGAGGCACTGGAAAGGAGATTGGGTGATATAGTACTGATACTTCCTGTATATGAAATCAGCCTCTTGGTTCTTATGACAAGTCCCCAAAGACTCTCTCCAGTTGTAATGAGAAACTGCTGTCAAATTCCATTAATTGTATCTGTGTTTTCATTCCCAAGTGGAAACTCTGGAAGGATGTATGGTATCTCCCGCAGTTCTTTTAACCGTAGCAAATGCTGATTTGTGCTTTCAGAGGTAATGCCTCCTTGTTTAATGGTGAATAAGACATTGCCATTTGCTCTGGTAATGGTGAGCCCCTTAGAGGATTTTCCTGCCCATTTCCCTTCTTTTTAATTCCCAGGTACTTCAATGGAATGCTCCTGGTAGTAACCGTCTTTAACTTCCTTCAGACTTTCTATCACTCATTCTTTCCTTATCATTAATTCAGTCACTTCTAATTTGCTCACCCTGGCAAGGCAGAGGAAATAATGGGCTAAAGTCTAGTAGTACCTAAGTACCTCCTATGTGGGTTATGTTGTCAGATGTATTTTATGTACTGGATAGAAATGGGTCTGTCATATTTGAATTGATAGTAGCTCAAGAGGTAAGAGAGATGCCTCCCTCCCCATCAGCTATCATGAGCCAATGCTGTGGATGATGGGCAATGTAACCATAATTTTGGGAGAGGAACAAAGTAAGATTCCTGGATGAGGATTGCTTGTTTTAAAAATGACAGATGGGAGCAATGGTCATAATTACAATTCCTAATATAATTAGGCAGGAGGCAGAGGTCTTCCTTCTGGAGCCATACCCAATGCAGCTTCCAAATAAGCCTACATACAATATCCATGGAATGCACAACATGGGAACAGTAAGAAGAAAGATCACATGAGAAACCCTGGTAGAAAAGAGGAATGGTGAATACTGGGCTAGAAGTTTTAAAATTTATCCTAGCATTTTTGATGCATGCATCTCCTTATATACAGAACAGAACAGAACAGAACAAAACAAAACAAAACAAAACAACAGAGTTGGAAGGGACCTTGAAGATCTTTTAGTCCCAACCCCTTCTCAAACAGGAGATCCTATACCATTTCAGATGGGTGGCTGTCCAGTCTCTTCTTGAAAGCCTCCAATGATGGAGCATCCACAACTTCTGAAGGCAAGCTGTTCCACCAGTTAATTGTGCTCACTGTTAGGAAAGTTCCCCTAAGAAAAGGACATTTTATATAATGGTTGAGAGAGTTGAATTAGAATAGAATTCTTTATTGGCCGAGTGTGATTGGACACACAAGGAATTTGTTTTGGTGCAAATGCTCTCAGTATACATAAAAGAAAAGAGTCAAGAGTCAAGAATCATAAGGTACAACACTTAATGATAGTCATAGAGTACAATAAGCAACCAAATCATACTAGGAAACAGTCAATAAAAATCGTAAGGATACAAGTGACAAAGTTACAGTCATACAGTCACAAGTGGAGGGGATGGGTGATAAGGAGTGATGGGCAGATTAATAGTAGTAGTAGTGCAGACTTTGTAAATAATTTGACAGTGTTGTGGGAATTAGTTGTTTAGCAGAGTGATGGCATAGGGGAAACTGTCCTGGTGTCTAGTTGTTCTGGTGTGCAGTGCTCTACAGCGTTGTTTTGAGGGTAGGAATTGAAACAGTTTATGTCTATGTCTGGGATGTGAGGGGTCTGTAAATATCACATCCCGGACATAAACTGTTTCAACTTGAATTACTGGGAGCTACCAACACTGCCACCATTATGCCACTGTATACTTCTGGATTCTCACCCAACCACCCTGTGAGTAGTGAGTAGTAAGTGTGGTCTGAACCAGAAAAGGCTGTGGAGAAAACTTTGTACGTGACTTGCCTAACCCTGCCTCCATGCCCTTTTTTTTTAGTGTTAAACTAGAAGAGGCTTAATCTGGCATTTATTTAAGTTAGGCTAGCCAGGATGCTTCTGTTGATGACTCTGTTATGGTGAATAAGGGTTTATGAAAGCAGAAAAGGTGTAATGTACTTTGCTAGACAAAAACTGGGGGCTGTTATCATGAGGACAAGGGTGGCTGATCAGCCTCAGAAAAAGTGAGAACTGGATTTATATGATTTAACGATAAACTTGTCATGTACTGTGTATGTTGAAAGTGAGATAGCAAATATCTCATGTTTTAACCAAAAAAGGTAGCTTTGTTTCCTCTCTCTAGCTGATTTGAACAGCATTGCATTGGTATGAGGCTGAGACAAGAACACACCCAATGTCTCCTCCAAACAACAACAGGTCGAGACCTCGCTGGAAGCAACAGTCTGGGATCCATTTATCACCTCCACAATCCCTCACATGCCCGGGGAGGCCTTGGTCTCACTCACTTCCCTTTGCTCAGACTTGTCCGGTGGCCTCTTCTTCCCCTTGTCCCCCTCTTAACCCTCTACGCAGGACTTTGGAATCCTCTGGCTTTCTCTTCCCAGCCTTGCTTTCCAAATAAATAGAAATTGAGAAGCCTCTCAGCATGGTAGCCTATAAATCACAGCTGCCACTTTTGATTTGGGAAGAGATGCAGGGAGAGATGATGCAAGGAACTGAGGTTACTGGGGAGAAGAGGCTGAGTTAGAAGTGAAGAGAAATTGTAGCCTTATGCAAGCTCTCCAAATGTATAAAACTGGGGAGAGTGAGAAGGAAAAGGGGGTGGGAATGAGGGTGAAACCAGCCAGATTGTCAAAAGTTGCTTGAATAGGTCAAGTCCTATGGATTTATAGAGTAGAATAGAATTCTTTATTGGCCAAATGTGGTTGGACACACAAGGAATTTGTCTCCGGTGCATAAGCTCTCAGTGTACATACAAGCAACAGGAGATAAATCATGAGATAAAATATATTCATAATCATAAGTGATAATCATAGGATACTAAATAAGCAATCAATATAAATCATGCAACAATACTAAATAAACCAATATAAATCATAAGATACAAGCAACCAAGTTATAGTCATAAGAAGATAAGGAAATGGATAATAAGGAAGGCTAAGGAGAATAATACAGCCCTATTGGATAGTGTTGTGGAAATTAATTGTTTAACGTTGTTGGCATGGGGGAAAAAATTGTCCTTGTTTCTGGTTGTTTTGTTGTGCAATGCCCTATAGCATTGTCTCGAGAGAAGTTGAAACAGTATATGTCCAGCACGTGAGGGGTCTGTAGATATTTTCACAGCCCTCTTTCTGGCTCATACAGTGTACAGGTCCTCAATGGAAGGCAGGCTGGTAGCAATCTAACTATCCATTGAAGTCTGTGTCTGTCTTGTTTGTTATCTAGTAAGCTTGCCCAATGGGGAAAGATGTGCATCAGATGAACCACAGTAGGCATTGCCCACATCTTGTCAAAGGATGCAAAGGACAGTTTCCACAGATTTATCCACATGCCTCTTTTCTAGAGATAGCATAACTTCTAAGCAGTATTTGTTAACTTTGACAACCTTAAGATGTGTGGACTTCAATTCCCAGGATCCCACAGCCAACTTTGAAGTCCACACGTCTTAAGGTTGAGGAACACTGTTCTAAGGAGAACGGCAGTTTACAGTGAAGTGGACCAAATCCCACCAGCATGGACCAAATGAACTTGTGCTGACCAGCAATGGTGGGCACTATTCCCACAAGCTGGATATCCCAGTTGAAGAGATTGAATTAGGCATCCAACCCTGGCATTACTTAATTGTGAATGTAATCACAGAATAGCAAGCAAGACTGACATGGGATGAAACTAAGAAGTAACAATATTATATAAAGATTGTCCTCACAAGTGTGGTAGCCACTGAGATCCTCTGGATGGCGCTAGATGCTAGCAGCAAACTGCAGCCTAGCTAAGGGGGCCTCTTTTGCTACTGTATGATCTCATCCTCTATCTGTTGGGTTGGAAAGTCCCTGATTTTCCAGGTTTATAGGTGATCTCATTACTAACATCACCACTAATCTTAAGGATTGGTTAAGGGGTTATACCAATGTAGATGGGAGGTTTCACCCATGTGGGATCTATTCTCCAATCCAAATACTGTATCTATGCTACTCTTCCTTGCTTATAAAAATGGTATAAAAAGAATAAACGCTGCCCAGGCAGTCAGACATCTTGGCACTCTCCACAATGACTGGTCTTTGAAACCCATCAAGTGGCGCCTGACCAGGGCCATCAACCCTCCGGGGTAGGCAACAGCCAACATGCTTACCATCATCTGCAATAGACCCCAAGGTGCACCTTCGTCCTACGGGACCCCGGGTCCTTTGGGACCCATCAATGGTAAGTATGGGTTGCAATGTATCTCAGCATCAGCAGGAACATGTTCAGGAAATTAGATTCCTGCTACATGAATGAGGTGCAAAAGTACACTGAGGTTAGACAAAAAGACGCTGGTGGGAGATAGGGAAATGGTATCCTGAACGTAATAGAATAGAATAGAATAGAATAGAAGGTTAAGGATACCCAAGGTTCCAGTCCAAATATTACATCTATGGTTATCAATGCTGTCATGCAGTGAAAACATCTGGCTCTAATAATTGACTGTAAGCCTCCCTCCTGATTATGATCAGGTAAAAATTGTCACTCAAAAATCTTCTCTGATTGGACTTTCAGCTCCTTCTGAGCAGCCTAAATTTTTTGATTCTCCAAAACCATTGTACACCCCCATAAGGAAAATATTAAAGGAACAATTAGAAAAAGGGGGAGATTCAAGCTAGAAACCCAAGACAGAGACACATAAATTTATTTGTTTAAATTTTTATGTTTAATTTTTTTTTATTTAGTGTTTAAAGAGATAGAACAATGAATGGAACAATGGATGTAACTAGAATGCAGGCAGCTGCTCTTTTCTGATGCACTGGATGGCAGAATTGAATGTAGAAGGCATGCCCCACTGAGTTCAGTGGTCTACAGTTAGCTCTGCTGTTCAGAAGTATGGAACGAGACACAGATCTGTGTTAGGAAGCCCCTTCATAAAGTACATTGGGGATGTTCGAAGAAAATATGGTTAATTTTTTGCTGTTATGTATGTTAGGAAGAATTAAGAGAAGAAGAAAATGTCTATTATTCTTTTTAGGATGAGATTTCCATTAAAACTTCTTAGATGTGTATGTATAATAATGTATAATAATTGCATGCAGAATAGAGCTTAGCTGTGTATGTATAATAATGTAAAATAAGTGTATGCAGAATTGAATAGGATTGAATTGAAGAAAATATCCTTTACCTGTGTATAGCCCTAATTGGAATTGCTGCAGTTCAAAATAAATTAATTGTAACATGTTTGGCAGCCAGAGAATTAAATTGGCTTTTGGATTGGACTTAAAGCTATGGGAAGCAGATAGGCAGTGGTTCGGGCCCAATCGCCTTTGTGATTGGAACTACTCCTTGAGTTCTCCCAATGCTCTGAGAACAAACTACAGGTTTTCAAAAAGAAAAAAAGAAAATGTGGAAATTTAAAGAGACAAACCCTCCCCAGGTCTGGAAATGTTGTGTGTGAGAATGTGTCTGTATGTAATCATTTCCAGCCCTGGAGGATGAGATCCTCTACAATGGAGCTTATTGGCTCTCAGAAAAGAATTGTAAATATACAAGCTGTATGATTACAGTGTAAATGTGTGAGTATGTTGATGGTAAAAAAGGTGGTATAAATGCTTGTGTGTTGACCCCTATCCCAGATTGAAAGGAGAATAAGAAAGAGTGTGAGAAAGGTCGGACCTGAGAAAGATCTCTTCCTAAGGACTCAGGGTGGCTCAGAATTAAAACACAATACAATAGTTTACTTAAAAATTAATTAAACATTACAAGCCCAATAAAGTAAAACAATTAAAATTAATTAAAACTACTTTTTAAAGAACCCCTTGGTTCCATCCAGACCAGCCTGCTGAAAGAGCCAGGTCTTCAGGTCCCGGTGGAAGGAGCAGAGATCAGGGGCCAAAGGGCCCAAGGGGAGCTGATTCCACAGGTGGGTGCTCCCACAGAGAAGGCCCTAGCCCTGGGCACCGCCAGCCAACAATGTCTGGCCGATGGTATCCCAAGGAGGCCCTGCCTGCGTGATCAAGCGATCAGAGCTGAGGACTTCCTGCAAGTACCCCAGACCCAAGCCATGTAGGACTTTATATGTCACTAATACCATGAATCTCACCTGGAAGGCAACTGACAACCAGTGCAGGTCGTGCATGGTCATGCACCAGCTGCAACCTCCGGGTGGTCCAAGGGAAGTCCCATGTAGAGAGCATTGCAGTAGTCGATTCGAAGTGATGAGTGTATGAGTGACTGTCCGTAGGGCATCTCGGCTCAGGTAAGGGCTCAGCTGGCAACAGCACCTGGGTAATGCCCCCTGGACACAGCTCCCACCTGTTCCTCCAAACTGAGCTGTGTATCCAGGAGGATGCCCAGGTGCGTGCCCTGTCCAACACCTCTCCCCCCATGACCAATGATGGTATATCCTGAATAATCCGAGATATCGGTATGTACAGCCACTCAGTCTTAGCTGGGTTGAGTCGAAGCCTGTTCCTCCCCATCCAGATCCGTGCGCATCCAGACACTGGGACATCACGGAGAGGCATCACTGATATGGTTCAGGGTGGAGATGAAAAGCTGGGTATCATCTGCAAATTGGTTATCATCCACATATAAGATTATTTGTGTGTGTATTTGTGTGTGCTTTACTGATGATGAAAATTATTTGTGTGTGATTTATTGGTGAAAAGAATGTTGAGTGGAAAAATGGATGAGATTCATTTTAAACATTTCCCCTTGTTTGTTGTAAAGGCAGATGCAGGAGGAGGGGAGAGTGAGCTTTTGATCACTTTAACAATTTTTTTCCTCTGCTTTGAGGTTTTGCTTTGAAAAAGGCGAGGTTAGAAAATAACTTTTTATAGGTTACATAGCTTCATCTCCTGATTTTTAGCGATTTTCACACAACGGAGCCTCAGATAGATAGTCTGAGATTGGCAAATTGCCTGGAACGTTATCTGTAAAGGTGGCTCGGTTCCCAGGTGGGCAATTTGCGGATCTTTGAAGATGACTCCGTTCCCAGTTTCAGTAAAGGGAATCAAAATTTAAAACTAGCTGCACTTTGTACATGCTCTTAATCCATATTTTGATTAAAGCAGAGAATTGACACTAAAATTTGACTCCATCTGGAGGGTTTACAACAAGAATGTGAAGAATGCATGGCTATTGCTAGCACAACAGGTAAAATCATGAAAAGTTTACAATGGGCTTTGCAAATAACTTTTTCTTCTAATTGTTGATAAGTACAGTAAGGTATAAATGGTGGAGTTGTGTAAAGTCTGATTTTCAATTTTATTTTCAGAATAACTTATCTCTTCAGTGTCCTTTGCCTGACTATCTAAGCTGTATTGTTTGCCTAAAGAACTTTGGCTTACTTGCTTAATGACTTCTTCCTTTGCAAGGATCCTCATGATGATACCTGGAAAGTGTTCTGCTATTTTAACTTTCAAAACTTTCTCTCAACAGCCTTTCAACTTAATCTCTGACTCTCATTATGTGTGTTGACTTCTTTTAGTCTTCCAGGTGCTTATATTATGCCCAGGATTGACTCTAATCTTATGACCTTATTTTTAATTTTGCAACAGCTACTACAAGACCAAAGATATTTCTTACATACGTAGTCACTTGGCCCTTTCTGGGCCTCTTTCTTAAGGCTATAGCTTTGTTGATTTTTTTCAGTCACTCTTTTTTCCATCAAAATGCTAGAGGCCTGGCACAAGCTTGCCATATTCCAGTTACTCAAGTCAAGCAGATTGTTTTATCATCAACTTTGGCAAATGGATGTTACCTACTAAGCAAGCCCTCTTTTTTACAACATGATATTCAGCTTTTTGCACTTTGTACAACCTGGAATATAGCCATAATGGAACATGCTCATGGTCATTTAAGGCCTGTCTCCACAAATAAATAAAAAAGGAAAAGGGTCTCTAAAAACATTTTAAAAGTATAATTTCCCTTAAATCAATTGAATGTAATTGAATGTTTCTATTTACCTTAAATTCATTGAATGTTTTAGTTAACTACTTGGGGGCTAGGCAGGGCTGTGTTGTTGTGTTTGCTGCTAGGACCTTGTGGATTCAAGCTTGTTGTGTCCTCCCAGCCAAGGATGTCTACACCAGTCCCCAGAGCCGGTCCCAGAAAAGTGACTCTACAGATAGCACAGTGTCCAATCCAGGCTCATTTGTTTATGCTTGATTGTTTACAGCTGTTATTTGGCAACAATGGCTGTTACTCCACCCAAACACTCACTTGAATGAATGAAGTAAAACTTATGGGTGAAATGGCTAACATCACACAGAATGATGTCTTTTGCTTAT